>PVJS01055838.1:0-12531 GCA_004027185.1 Glis glis
ATTACAAGTGTATATCACCATGCCCAACTTGGGCATGGAGACTACTAAAGAAGAATATTTTAATATATAGGTTCTTATACACAGGTATACCTAGAAAGGACAGTAAGTATAGTAAGAAGCCAAATCTTGGTTTCTACTTGCAAACTCCACTAGCCAAACCAAGGTTTCCTGGAGAAATATCTGATTTCAAGGTGTGGGCAAGGGCAGGGTAGGTAAGTCTCAAATATCTTGTGGTGCCACACCATTATTCTCTTACACGATAAATGATGAAAATATATCAAAAGACATAGAGGCCACCTTGAACTTGCTCCTACTGGGATCATTTGAACTTCCAAGTAATGATAGTAACTAATTATAACTCACTGAATCAAATAAAAATCCACAAGTTAGTATTGATATACATAAGTAAATGAATAAATAAATGGCAGAGAAGGGAAAGCTCTTCATCCTTAAAGAAAAGTCACAGAACAAGAACTAATAACTGCTTCAAAGATAATGAAATAGAATTTCCATTATGTGATGGTTAATTCAGCCAGCCACAGGTGTGAGCAGAGAGAGAGGCATCCATGCAAAGATCTGGCCTCCTGCTGGAGCAACTTGCTTGTGTTCTCACGCCCCACCTTTGCTCAATGCTGCATGTGCCAATTTCAGCCCTCTGAGGATTTATCCTGGGTGCACTAAACTATTGAAATAGGGAGTCATATAGCATCTACTTCATCATGGGTGCTTCTGACCTCATCTTCCTTGGTGTTCCATGATCAGGCACTCCAACTCTACCAGTGCCTAGTAATATGCCAGGAAATGTCATTGAAAATGCATGTAATTTCCACTACAGATGGAAAGACCTTGTGCTAGCACCCACAGGTTCTGTTGATAAGGAGCTTGCTCTAGTCTCACGTCTTTCCTTACCACAGACCTGTAATGCCATAGCTTCTCCTGGGTTGTGTGGCGGTTCCCACCATTGTATCTACATCTATTAAAATTCCTTTGTGCCTTTTGCTCATGTAAATCTGCATTGGTAAAATAACATTTCATGAATGAGAAAAATAATGGTTCTTTTAAATGCTCATTTCACACCTGGAATCATAAATGAAAATCCAGAGACCAACTCCAAAACTTAAAAAGGTGTATTATTTTTCTCTCTGTGGCATCCCTGGGAGACCAAAGATCACTGGAATAATGTAGAGAGACAGATTTCAGCTAGATCTGAAGAAGTACTTTCTAACAATCACAGCTGTCCAGAGATGAAAAGGGCAACCTCTGAAGATGAAGAGCTCCCTGTTATGGAAAACCATTTGGATGATTCAAACATTGGGCAAGAAATTGAGCTCTAGCAATAGTTTGTCACCAAGGATCCAAATCAGAATTGCCTAGAGAGCTTTACTTTCAGATCATGTGTCCAGGGCCAGGTGATTCTAATTCTGTACACCTGGAAGCTTCCCAGGAATTTCTGACAAGTATGAACACTATCGATTAGGTAAGACCTATACATTAGGTGACCTTGAAGTTCCTTCTGACAATGAGCCATAGTTTTGTTTTGGTTGTTGTTTTAATTGGAAATAGAAATCTAAGTGCTAGCTGAACAACATTCAAAATAATACAGTTCCAAAATAATGACTCAGTGTTTTTCCAGGATGAATAAGTAAACTAGACCTTGGAAAGAGAAAGTAATTGTAAATGCAAAAAAGTAATTTATTTCTAGTCAATATCCTCTCCCCTTCTATTTCCCTCAAACAATTGATTTCTCCTTAATTTTGCATGTGAACAGAGATAGTTTAAATGGATACAAAAAAGTGCATAAGAAAGCAGATAGCTATTGATATAAATTTCTAGGACTACTGAAAACAAATATGGATAACTATGCCCTATTAAATTATATTATTACCCTATGGAACCAGAACAATTGGCTGGTTCAGGAGAATTTTCTTTCTTGAATTCCCTCTGAAAATACTTTTATTTATTTATTTCCTGTAAAGGCTAAATAATGTTACCAATATAATGTATATCATGTAGTTTTAAAAATCCCTAGGGGAACACATAAGGAAGCTTAGACAAGGTTGCACTCTTTAAAAATGAGGAGAAAGGATTTTAGTGTAGCATTCACTTTGTCATATAAACTTATAAACATTACAAAATTATAGCCCTATTATACAAGTTTTAGACATGAATAAAATATTTCTTTTGCGGCTCTTTGGAAGATCATGAAATAAAAGAGATATTAACCACACTGAATAATAAAGCTATCAACAGACTGCAGAAAAACCTTCTTTCCCACTAAGACACTGGTATTGGTTTGGAGTATTGATACTTTCCTACAGTATCTGAGAACTTCTTAACAATTTTGATGATGACTAGTATTCAAAGGTCAATGAACTAGACCTTCAATGATGATCCATTTTGTCAAAAGTTAACTAGCCAGGCTTTGGAGTTAGATTTGAATAGTATAGCTGAGCTCCTGCAGTTTTTAACTGTGTGAACTTACACGTTCTAACTCCTGTGAACCTAACTCTTCTCCCTAAGGCAGCCAGTCATTCAACAACTACTTAATGAGAATATTAAGCACTAAGACTTAATGATTAACAAGATAGACACTGCCCTGTCCTTATAGCCTTGTGGAGTTGGATCCGGGCAGCAGGGTTGATGGGATCAGGAACTAAAACAGAAACACACCAATGCATTATGGGACATTTGACCTTATTTTGAAAACAAATGGAAAGCATAAAGGATTTTAAATAAGGGAGAAAGATGATATGACTTTAATTTCAGAAAAATCATTACTATCATAAAATACAAATCTTTCCAAAGATCTTATACCTCATGAAAACATTAGACTCACAGGAATCAGAATTGTTGAAAAGCTTATGAAATTAGAATCTGTAATGACTAAAATTAAAAGAATTAAATATAATAATAATGTTGTTGCCAAGGATGTGAAGCATCCAGAACTCTCATGAAGTCCTGTTATGAGTGTCAAATCATAAAGTCACTTTGGAAAATTCAGTTTCTTACAAAAGTAAATTACATTTACAGGTGATCTAGAAATTCTACTTAGTATTTACCCAAGAGAAATAATGTATAATACACAATAACACTTATACATGAATGTTCAGAGTCTCTTTTTGTCACAGTAGCAAAAACTCTGAACTACCCTAGTGAACATACACAGAGGAATAAAAAATTGTAATATATTCCTACAATGAAATATAATTTGACACTAAGATTGAATTGTTGATACACACAACATGGATAAATCTCAAAATGACTATGTTGAACAACTACCAAAAAAAGTCACAAAATACTACATACTATATGACTCTACTTATGTGACACTCAAGAACTGGCAAAACTAGTATATTATTACACATATCAAAAGAGTTGTTGCCAATGAAAGAGGAAGGCTTTCTGAAGAGGAACACAAATAAATTTGGAAAACTATAAAACACATATTTTGTTAGCCAGTAAATGAGGGCATACATTTCCAAAACTCAACATTTAAAATCTGTGTATTTAATGCATACAAATTTGACTTCAGGAAATAGACTTTGTTCACTTAAAGCAGAATTGAGAAGAAACCATTAAATCTAAGTTTACCAGTTCACATACAAAATAAACAAAAAATTTGTTAAGACAACATTATAACATAGGGGCTCCTTCCCTAATTTTTAACCTCATCCTGGTGACCAGAAACTTAATTAAAATAATCATATGTAGCTATGATAATCAGACACTGAAAACTGTCTGTATTGTGTGACAGAATTTACAATACAACCTTAGTCTCAAAGAACTCTATACATTAAAGGGTAAGTCCTGACACAAGTCCTTCATTTCACCTTGTTCTCATCTGATCAGAATCCTCAACAGTGTGTCCACCCACATTGACTCTGATATGTACTGAACCCTGGTGCTCAAAGGTCCAGATTGCTGAATACCAATGGTTTACTCCTCTTTTCTTGTTGCTCCTGGAAATGACTGCATGAACCTTCTTCTCTTGGAAGTGAGCTCAGTGGAGACAACAAAGTTCTATGGCAGTGGTTTATCTGAATGGCTCTCTGTCTACTCTGAACATGGGGGAAGAGCAGATGGACAGTAGTGAAGAGACCTTGGGAAGATGTTCTCCCTTGAAAGAAAATGCTGCCATTTTTTTCACATGGTATTCCTTCTAATGCTAGCGAATATCCAGGAGTCACAGATCAAGGCCACCACTGAGATTTGCAATCTAGGAAAAGAGAACTAATAGAGACACATGTATCATATGCCTATATATTTAAAAGTTATAAATAAAGCTTTAAAAACTACTGAATAAAGCTAGGCATGGTGGCACACACCTATAATCCCAGTACTTGGGAGGCTGAGTCAGGAGGATTGCAGGTTTGAATCCAGCCTCATCAATTTAGTGAGGCCCTTAGCAACTTAGAAAGACCCTATTTCCAAATAAAAATAAAATAGGGCTGGGGGTATAGCTTGGAGGTAGAATGCCCTTGGGTTCAATCCCCAGTACACACACACACACACACACACACACACACACACACACACTTGAATAAAATACCCTTGATCCTAATCCCTGCACATAAATGCACTCATAATGACAGAATTAAAATATAGATAGATACACATATACTTTCATATATATATGTATACATACACATGTACATACATAAATATATGATTGTTGAATGAAAAAGGAGAAAAGTATCTTTAATTAATTAATGATATTATTATGTGTATTTGTGTTCTGTGGATGGACTAACATTATTATTTTCTTATTTTATAAAACTTATATTTTCTTTAATATCAACAAAATCACTGATCATGCTACTATAACTGATACTCTTACATAATATATTGTATTAACAATAATTGTACAAATATTAAAAAAGTAAATGTCCAAAGTCTATAAAATTTGAATATATACTTATAAAAATATAAATTAAAATAAATAGAAAATGGAGTGAAATTATTTTTGTTCCATTTTTTAAATATTCAAAATAAATAGGCAAAATAAAAATTATAATTGATGCATATTAAAATTTTAAATACAAACTATTTGAAGAAATATAAGTTTTTACATTTTATTTTTTGAGAATATAATTAAATCATTTTAAGTATTATTAGAAAATCAAAAGTAATCAAAAATCTGGTATTGCAATTCATCTGGTTGCTAGAATCAGTACTGCACATCTTGATTGACATGCCTTGACCTACCTAGGAACAAATTTAAAAATAATCAGAATTGCTTAAGTTTTTAAAATGTTGCTCAGACAATGTGGGCAACCTTTGCAAACATGAACTAGAACATAGAGAACATACAATGGACACTGAGCAATACTGGCAATAATTCTTCATTTTTGCAAAAATGTAGTCTTGCTTTCAGAAAGAGTTTGACAAGGTAATTTTCTTTTATCCAGTTTATATATTACTTAGATCTTTCCTATGTTGTGAATTATTGTCATTCTCTGACTTCTTGCATAGGTACAGCCCAGAAAACCCATACAACTCCAAAACAGGGATGCCATGTACTGTGAGCACTGGGCCGGGGAAGGGAGGTGTGCCCCTGGGGCATGTGTTCTGATCCAGGGGATTGGATGTTTAGGTGGACCTGTCAGCTAATACCAAGTGCCAGGGGCATCCCTGCATCTTTAAGTCAATTCATTTTGTGTGTGATACGTAGAACTTCTTAGAGTTCAGAGAACAGAACATAGACCCATCTAATACTAGCCAAAACTCAGGGCATGATGTTTCAGATCCCCATACCCAGTGTTGTAGGTGTTAAGGAACATTTACATTTTCAAATAGTGAAAACATGGCCTTATATGGCATTTTCCAGTCTGGAGGTCTGTGAAAACACTAGTTTTTGAAACTGTCAGAAGCTGCTGTTTGAAACACAAAATTCTACAGTTAAATGTTAGAGGAACTGCTTCATAGTTAACTTCTTTCTTAGTAATTCACAGTTCACATTATCATAAAAGCTCAGAAAAACCCTAAAGGAAAGAAACCTATCAAACTTTGTTTCTTAAAGCATTTGACCACTGGAACTTTATTTCAACAGAACAGTTACTGACTTTAGTGTGCTTCAAACTCAGTGTAGAAAATACTGCTTTAACATTTAAATGTCTAGTACTTCTTTCTCCATATGTCTTTTCAACTAGCTTTCTTACTAATGAATTCATTAACACAAGGAGGAATTTGTATTTCTATCTATTGCCTAAGTCAGCAATTGCCATGACCGAAGAAAGCAACAATTTTAGATTTCCAATAAGTAAGATAGCAACCAGGAAACAAGGAAATCAATTTTAAGCCCAGAAGATACTATCTGAAACTTGGCTTCACCACCAATTTTGGAAACATCACAGTCTGAGGACATGTCAATGGAGAGAACTCAGGCCCACAATGTCACCTGACTAAACACTGTTCAGTCAAAAGAGAAACCTTTCTTCATTTTTCTTCCTCTGTGATGGGTATTTTAAAAATCAATTGATTCATCAAGGATCTTTCTTTGAGTTTCACAGTGTAGATGGGCCAGGACCATGTTCAAAGATAGCAGGAATTTTCTTTATGACCCAGGATTGTGCATATGAGCCCTTTAAACTTTTTATTTTCCATATAAATTAAGAAAGGCAACTTCACGATATCTTACAATATACTCTCTCACCTACTGTTGCTTTATTGACAGAGAACCTCTGTTACTTGATCTTTGTGTTAATTCAGTGCCTCCACTCTTAGAAAACAAACTTTGTCTGTCCACACAGCCAAATCCCTCAGTTGAAACTGGGTTGTTGCTTTAGCACTTTAGCACAGTCACGAACTAACTGGTCTTGGAGAAGCCTATGTTGCTGATTCCTCTAAAAGCTGACTTCCCTTTCAATTTCCTCTTCAATCTCTATTTTCTTTGTTTTGATAACTCATTTATTTATTTTGTGATTTGAGATGTCTCTTAGTTTAATTAAAGCTGGAATGTACATTTCTGGTGTTCTCTCTCTCTTCATTTCCAAAAGGAAAAAGAGAGTATTCTGTCTTTATTTTCTAATTGAAAATCTTAGAAAGAAGAATGAAGAGTTAACTCAAATATAGGCAAAAGGAACTCTAATGTGGTCACCTGAAAAATAAAATTAATAATCATCATAATACCAATTATTAAAGCTAATATCCTTTGAGCATTTATTCTATGGCAAGAACTGTCCTAAGTACTTCACATTTATCAGATGATTTTACCCTAACAATAAATCTATGAAATAGTTAAAATTATTAGCCCAATTTTACAGATGAGAAAGCAGAGCTACAATTAGGTAATTTACATAAAGTCTTATTGCTAGTAAATGAGAAATTCAAACTCAGCAATCCAGCTGAGAGTCTTCACTTTTGACTCTCATACTACTTTGCTTCTTAATACCTGATGGAGAAAATTTATTTTTTGGAGATTTTGTGACTTTTCCTGGGAGTCAGGAAACATGTAATTATGCTGTAATCAGAAGTCACCTGAAAGGTCTATGTAGATGGGATAAAAGGAAATTGACTGGTACTGATAGAAATGCCACCTGGAAAGAGAGACATAACAGGTCTCCATAATTAAATTTCCATGTACAACAAGATGAGTAGGGAGAGGAGGAGCTTATATTTCAGTTTCTTTTGGGCAACAAAATCCTAGTACACTTAAATGAAAACTGCTGGCTAATCGATATAGTATCATTGATTGATTGATTGGTTGATTTTTTTAACAAGAGAAGTTGCTTATCAGGCCGAAAGTCATATGTATTAAGCTCTATAATACATTAATCTTTGCAAAGTCATTAATCATTTCTATTCTTACCATATATCCAATATGACTGAAATAATGAAACATTTATAATATTGGGATATTAAGGATCATTCAACTGATCAATTTTCCTGAACAACTTTATTCCAGCCAGCAGAGTTTTTATCTAATGTATTGCATATATATGCATATATAGAGATATATATGCAATACATACATATATAGTACAATTAGTCAACTCTGCATCCCCATGAGGGTCCACAACTAATGCCAAAATTAGTTTTCCAAAATGTGTCCTTTAATATCATGGCATTGTGCTTCACACCAAAAGGACAACCTCTTATTTATGTTCATATATATTCTTCAAAGAGACTAGTAAAGAGAAATAGGTCTATTTTATGTTATGCATGAGAAATTAGGTGGTTAATTTTCAAGGGCTGCTTCAATAAATCCCAATTGAATTAGGCAGTATTAGCATGTGAAAGTGATCAAAAGACATTGCAAAAACAAAATGCAAAATGAATACAAATGATTTGGCACCAGATCTGATCAAATAATATGGAGGATTGAATTAAAGAGTGAGCAAAATTAAGTGGAAATGGCAATATTTCACAGTTAGTCAGCTATGGCTATAAAACACAGCACTAAAAAAATTTAGACAACTATTCTGAACCTTTTATTTTTCCCATCTGGAAATATATCTAAAATCATATATATTAATCAGAATTAAAGTCTTTCATGATTTGGTATTTGAGATTATATTATTTAGTTTTTTTGTTAGATATTCAAACCAATAAAACAATAAATATCTACAGAACATCTACTGCATTCTATTTCTACTACTGTTCTACACTCCCCATAACAAATTAATATTTTTTTCTTTTAATTTAAGTGAGGCAGTGGGAAGAGAAAAAAAAGGATAGACCAAAATTTTTGCAAGGTTTCCAAACTTTTAACATGTCTGAAATCTTAATGTTAGCATAAGAAGTACAGTGTAGCAAGTAGAAATAGATTTGAAATCATACATTCTTGAGCTTTGGTTCTAACTCATTCACAAGCTAGGCTATTGTATTGGACAGGGTTCTCTAGATTAACACAATACACAGAATGAGTATATTTGAAAAAGGGATTTATCAGATGGGCTTACAGTTTGAAGCAATGTAGTACCAGGTTTTGACTGCACGTGGAGAGTCAGAGGAAGCAGTAGCTGGTCGAACGGTCCAAGAGCTGGCGTCTTAGGATCGGAGCAACCACTAATTCAGTCCCAGTCCAAGACGTGAAGATCAGGAAGCTCTTCGGAGAAAGGCGAAGCCGGCAGCCGACAATCTCAGGCGAGAGCAGATGCGTTTTTCTCGGAAAGAGTCGCGTGCTCTCTACGCGGCTTCTCTCTCTTTTATCTAAGTCCGCACCTATCAGAATTCTGCTGCCTACATTCAGGGCAGGGCTTTGTGTTTAATCTGCTGTTACACACCCAAAATCACATAATCTTGGGTGTGTCATGATCCGGTCAAGTTGACAACCTACATTAATTATCACAAGTCCACCCCTTGTCAACTTGACTCCTAACCCTGTCTCTTTAAATCCTATCAATCTTCACATAAATACGATAACAATATCAAAAATCTCGCCTAACAGGATAAAGCTATCGCACGTACAACCGGAAACGCACCAATCACTTCCCCTGAATAGGAGGCAGGGCTTTCTGAGTGATACTTATTCCTAATACTTAAGTATTGATATACAGTCCATCAGTATTATATTACATAATAGAGAAATACGGGAGGAGATAAGATAGAGATATCTGCTTAACACATATAAATATATATAACACATATACATATACATATATATATATATATATATATATATATATATACAAACATATTCTTAAAGGAACAACAAGAATATTTATAGCAGTTATAATCCTCGTTTTTGTAACTGGTCTCGTGGCCGTAATTGGTACTTATAACTACCTTCTTCTACTACCCATTCTGTATTTCCTCTACCTTCAGCCAGCACTTCGGCAGGTCTTGGTTCTTTACCCGGAGGGGTGACCCACACCTTCATTCCTGGAGGGTCTGAGACATTTGACATCCTGCCTGGATTAGGTTGTTGCAGTTGTCCATTAATTTTAATAACAGGACATGGCAATACTAGGAGACATCCTAAGGGATCTCCTGCTTTCCAGGTATACTTTTCCTTACACCCATTGTGGAGTAATAGTCCAATTTGCCCTTGGTAATCTGGATCAATAACCTCAGCCAGCACCATAACTCCATTCTTAGCCTGTTGACTCAAAGGCATGAGGAGCCCAAAGTGGCCAGGGGGAAGTCTTAACTTCCAGTTTAGTGGAATCATTGTTGTGCCTCCTGGTGGAAGCATTCCTGCTTCTGGAACTAAGATCTAGAGGGCAGCAGAACATAAGGTTGCAGGGACAGGAAGCAAAAATTTTCCTAGTGGGTCATTAAGGGTAATGGTGAGTGGTACCATTCCCGTTTCCACCCCTTGATTCCTGGACCCGTGAATTCTGGCTATAGGGGAAACAGTACCATAGAGTGGATGCTGATTTAGAGAATATACAGCCTTCTGGAGAACCTTGCCCCAGCCTTGCAAAGTATTGCCACCTAGCTGACGCCATAACTGAGCCTTCAAAAGACCATTCCACCGTTCTATCAAACCAGTTGCTTCAGGATGGTAAGGAACATGGTAGGACCAGTGAATCCCATGAACATGAGCCCATTGCCGCACTTCTTTGGCTGTGAAGTGAGTTCCTTGGTCAGAAGCAATGCTGTGTGGAATACCATGGCGGTGGATAAGGCATTCTGTAAGTCCACGGATGGTAGTTTGGGCAGAAGCTTTACATGCAGGGAAAGCAAATCCATACCCAGCATAAGTGTCTATTCCAGTAAGGACAAAGCGCTGCCCCTTCCATGATGGAAAGGGTCCAATATAATCAACCTGCCACCAGGTTGTTGGCTGATCACCTCGAGGAATGCTGCCATATCGGGGGCTCAGCGTCTGTCTCTGCTGCTGACAGATTGGGCATTCAGCAGTGGCAGTAGCTAGGTCAGCTTTGGTTAGTGGGAGTCCATGTTGCTGAGCCCATGCATACCCTCCATCCCTGCCACCATGGCCACTTTGTTCATGAGCCCACTGGGCTATGACAGGGATGGCTGAGGAAGGAGGCTGACTGTTATCCACAGACCGGGTCATCCTATCCACTTGATTGTTAAAGTACTCCTCTGCTGAGGTCACCTTTTGATGGGCATTAACATGGGACATGAATATCTTCACATTTTGTGCCCATTTGGAGAGATCTATCCACATACATTTTCCCCAAATGTCTTTTTCGCCAATCTTCCAATCATGTTCTTTCCAAGTCCCAGACCATCCAGCCAAACCATTGGCTACAGCCCATGAATCGGTATATAATCGTACATCTGGCCATTTTTCCTTCCAAGCAAAGTGCACAACCAGGTGCACTGCACGAAGTTCTGCCCACTGGGAAGATTTCCCTTTGCCACTGTCCTTCAGGGATGTCCCAGAGAGGGGCTGCAGGGCTGCCGCTGTCCATTTTCAGTTTGTGCCTGCATATTGTGCAGCACCATCTGTAAACCAAGGCCGAGCTTTCTCTTTTTCTGTCAACTGATCATATGGTACACCCCATGAGGCCATAGGTTCACACTGGGGGACAGAAGGCACTGTAACAGAAGTAGGACCCACGGGCATCTGGGCCACTTCTTCATGTAATTTGCTTGTACCTTCAGGACATGCTCGGGCCCTATCACGTATGTACCATTTCCACTTGATAATGGACTGCTGCTGTGCACGTCCAACTTTGTGGCTTGATGGATCAGACAGAACCCAGTTCATGATGGGCAGCTCAGGTCGCATGGTAACCTGGTGGCCCATGGTTAAGCATTCAGTTTCCACTAAGGCCCAGTAGCAAGCCAAGAGCTGCTTCTCAAAAGGAGAGTAATTGTCTGCGGATGACGGCAGGGCCTTGCTCCAAAATACCAAGGGCCTTTTCTGCGATTCACCCATGGGGGCTTGCCAAAGGCTCCAGACAGCATCTCTATCTTCCACTGATACCTCTAGTACCATAGGGTCTGCTGGATCATAGGGCCCAAGTGGCAGAGCCGCCTGCACGGCAGCTTGGACCTGCTGCAAAGCCTGCTCCTGTTCTGGGCCCCACTCAAAACTAGCAGTTTTTCGAGTCACTCGGTAGATAGGCTGGAGTAACACACCCAAGTGAGGAATGTGTTGCCTCCAAAAGCCAAACAGGCCCACCAGACATTGTGCTTCTTTCTTAGTTGTGGGAGGGGCCAGATGTAACAGCTTATCCTTTACTTTAGAAGGAATATCTCGGCATGCTCCATACCACTGGACTCCTAGAAATTTCACTGAGGTAGAAGGCCTTTGGATTTTAGTTGGGTTTATTTCCCATCCCCTGGCACGCAAATGCTTCACTAACAAGTCCAGAGTGGTTGCTACCGCTTGCTCACTTGGCCCAATCAACATACTGCCATCAATGTAATGGACCAGTGTAATACCTTGTGGAAGAGAAAGTCTATCAATATCTCTGTGAACTAAATTATGACACAGGGCTGGAGAGTTGATATACCCCTGGGGTAGGACAGTGAAAGTATACTGCTGGCCTTGCCAGCTGAAGGCAAATTGCTTCTGGTGGTCCTTATGAATAGGTATGGAGAAGAAGGCATTGGCCAAATCAATGGCTGCATACCAGGTACCAGGAGATGTGTTAATCTGCTCTAACA
>PVJS01055839.1:0-12533 GCA_004027185.1 Glis glis
CCTCTAGACACTGAGTTTCTGTGCCTACTGCTGGCACCACCAACCATAGATGTGTGAAGACACTTCTGTTTCCCTTTAAAGTGTTAGGTATCTAGTGATATTAGTCACCCTTTCCCCCTGCTCCTGATTGTGTGTGATACAGAGTTGGTTCTCCCACCTGTATTCATGTAACACTAACTGTTATAATAAATAAACCTCAAATCTCAGTGTCTTAACACACCCATCATTAATTTCTAGTTCATAGAATAGTCTGATGCAGATAGTTCTGGTTGGTGGGTGGGCAGTGATTCAGGAAACCAGGGTTCTTCTATCTTATGTGTCTGCCATCACCTAGCAGGGATGGCAGTGGTTCTCAAGCTTTAGGGAGCATGGGAATTCCCTGGAGAACATGTTAAACCAGATTGCAAGGCTCTATCTCCAGAGTGTCTGATTTAGTAAGTCTGGGGTGGGGCCTAAGAACATGCATTTCTAATGATTCCCAGATGTTGCAGACACTGCTGATACAGAGCCCACACTTAGACCCACCGTCCTAGGTCTTTGGTGTCCTCAGTTTTCAGTCTAAAGGAAAGGGAAAGAGTCAACACAGAGAAGGCAGGCATGTATGCTTATATGCTTAGTCTCTCATTCAGTAGATGAGACAACTGGTCACATGGGCATCCAGGAATACAAGGGTAGTTGGGAAATGTCTTTGGCTGCATACCTCACACCTGTGTATCATTGATGATTCTATACTATGCAAGGGGAGGGACAAAAATTTTGGTGGAACAGCTAGCTGTCTATTTTACCTCCCTTAGGGCTGGTGTGAGTAGACGGAGTCTTGTGGCCCAAATGGCTCCAGTGGACAGTGTTGGCTCAAGGCTCAAGGGCAGAACAGTCTATTTTGTGCTAGAGGCCTCCATGGAACAGCTGTTTCTGTGGGACATGGTCTGACTATGAGCTCCCAGTCCTATCCTATAGAATACCACACTTCAGCTTCCAGTTGTGAAGGGCAAACATTTCTTCACTTTAGAGGAAGGTCTACTTGATTTTGGTATATAACTTCAAACCAGTGACTGGACCAGACTGGCTAGTCAGACCTCAAAGGAACGAGAGTGTTGGTGCCCATACTTACGTACCCAGGTCACAGGGTCTCTGGGCCCCCGCCTTCCTGTTGCCATGTTCTGTAAGAGTGTGGAACACAAGGTTTTCTCACCCTCAGCCTCCCATTCTTGTCAAGGCCCTCAGAGCCCCTGGCTGAACTTTGAGGGACTACACACTTCTATGTACATCCTCCACATTCTCAACCCACTGTTGGGGAGACACAACATTTCAATTTTTTTTCATAAAGGTAGTGGGTCTCCACTGAAACTCCCCCTGCCCCCACCCCAGCCTAGCTTCTTGTTGACAAATGGCCTCCGTCACTCAACTGGGCGGTCACTGCCTAGAGTACAGTCTGGAGCCCATCACTCATCATGGAAGGGTTGCCAGCTGCCTGTGTCTGAGAGGGATTAACCACCCAGGAATGAAGGGCAGGCATGCTTTCGCTTTTCATGTAGGGAAAATATTAAAAACACATCAAAATAGTAAAGCCAGGAGAACAATAAGGGCCATGTCTAATAGGAATCCAGATTGTAAAGGGGGACAATTCAGGCTTAGAATTGATGGCGCATAATGTCAGATAATGGCAAGACGGTGCTGCATTATTTCATTGAGCGCATAGCTTTTCAACTCTACTATGTCCGCTGAGTCATAAGGCTCCCTAGAAAGCTACAATTGATAGGTTTACAGGGCCACAGAAGCAAAGTGGAAGGGAAATGATTAACCATGATGATTTGGCCTGCTTCCAGATTACAAACTGATTATACCAGAAGGTTAGTTGCAACTTTTGTAGTATGGTCGGTGACAATGACTCCTGTTAGAGCCCTGCTCTTGGCATCAGAAAGCCTGGCTTTTGATCTCAGCTTTGTCACTCAGCGGTTGGGTGAACTTGGGCAGGTCAGTGTTCTTTGCTGTCCCTTTGGCTCCTCATCTTGGAAATTTCCAAGGTCCCTTTCAACTTTAATGTCTTCTGGATCAGGTATATTCCAACTAGAAGTTTACAAATGAAAGGTACCTTTCCCACTTAAGTCTTTCTAGCTACAAAGATACAGATAAAGCCAGGATTTACTTTATGTCTGAAATAAGGCACATTTGTTGGATATGGAGGTTTAGTTAAGGTAATTCAAGTTAACATGACTGTTCCCCAAATGACCAGAAACATAAAAAGGGAATTTTGCTAATGTTAAGAAAATGAAATAGATAGAGGCCAGTGAGACAAAGGAATTCAGAATTGAAGGAGCACCCTCTTAGCCATTGTGGGCGATTCCAAGGAGGCTTACTTATGTGGTTCAAGAGAAAAACCTCAAAGGTAGATTAAATAATAATTCAAGAACCTATATTGAGCTGGGTGTAGTGGCACACACCTGTAATCCCAGTACTTGGGAGGCTGAGACAGGAAGATCACAGGTTTGAGGCTAGCCTCAGCAATTTAGCGAGACCCTCAGCAACTTAGTAAGACCGTGTTTCAAAATAAAAATAAGGGCTGGGCATGTAGATCAGAGGTAGAATGCCCCTGGGTTCACTTTCCCATACCAAACAAAAACAAAAACAAAAACAAACAAACAAAAAACAAACCTATTTTGTGCTGGATGTTTTATAAACATTTTCTCTAATTCTAACCTCAACCCGTTTGTGATAGTTAATTTTAGGTGGCACCTTGACTAGATTACAAGATTCCTAGATAGCCAGTCAAGCATTATTTCTGGGTATGTCTGTGAGGGTGCTCTTAGAGGAGGCTGGCCTGTAAGTCGATGGAATGAGTGGGGAAGATCCACCTTTGATGTGAGCATGCACCATCCAATCAGCAAGGGGACTGAACAGAACAAAAAGGCAAAAGAAAGGCAAGCTCATCCTCTTTCTCTCCTGGAGCTGGGACCCCCTTTTCCTGCCCTTGGACATCAGAACTCCAGTTTCTCCCACCTTTGGACTCTCCAGGATTTGCACCAGCAGCCTCTAACTCAGACCCTGGGCCTTGGATTGAGAGTTACACCATCAACTTCACTGGTTCTGAGGCCTTTGGACTTGGACTGAGCCACATTATCAGCCTCTCTGGTTCTCCAATTTTCACATGGCCTATTGTGAGATTTCTCAGCTGGCATAATTGCAGGATCCAATTCCTCTAATAAATCACCTCTTTATCTATCTATCTATCATCTATCATCTATCTATCTATCATCTATCTATCTAATCTATTATCTCTCTCCCTTTCTCTATCTATGTCTTTCTGGAGAACCCTAATATTCTTTCAAAGTAGATATCATCACCCCATTTTACAGATGTGGACATTGAGGCTCAGATAGAACTAATTGCCCAAGGACACCCAGCTGGAGAGTAACAGAGTTGTATATTCTCAATTCCAGAGTCCACGCTTTTTTCCCTCATACTCTGCAGTGTCTCTGTGGTTAATGACTTAATAGTACTACTAAAGTATAAAGGCAAGAGCATTCTTTGGTAAAGATCAACAGAAGAGGCACCGAGACAGAATCTTGATTATGGAGAAGCAATTTCATCTAGCAGGCCAAATATTCTGTCAGGAATTTCAACACACCATATAATGCAACTAAGGGCAGTAGCTAGCCCTTACAATATTTGAAAATATGTGCAAAAATGTAAACCAATATATTTATCTGTCTAAGATACTTAAGGAAAGAATATCAGTATCACAGCCAGGAATCTCAGCAACCAGTGGATTTCGTATCTGCTTATATAAATAAATTTTAGCTTCTAGTTGTGGCAATACTGTGATCAAGATAACCTGAAAACCCATTTTCCACAGTTATCTAGAAATAAACAAATATTTATTTGAATGAATAGATGAGCGCACAGGAAATTGACAGGGACTGTGAATGAAAATGGTACTGGAAACTAGGGCGGTGAGCTGGTGAATGATGATATGACTGCCTGAGGGTGGAGTGAACTGGCAGAGACATTGATTCAGGACTCTAAAGTTTTGGACAATTTCATGTCCACTTGGGGAACAGGAACTGAAGTCTTAAGTCCCTGTGAGGCAAATGTTGGACCTGAAAAAATTCCATAAAGCTGGGCCCCTCCATGTAAGGGTAGACGAGAAAAAAATACTCCCACTGACTCATAGCGGCTTGTCTGTCTTGTCTTAGGCTTTGAGTGGAAAAAAAGTATCTCCTGAGAAAGTTTTTTTTTTTTTTTGCGGTACTGGGGATTGAATCCAGGGGCATTCTACCTCTGCGATACACCCTCGGCCCTATTTTTTATACTTTATTTTGAAACCGGGTCTCACGAAGTTGCGGAGGGCCTCACTAAGTAGAAAGAGAGAGAGAGAGAGAGAGAGAGAGAGAGAGAGAGAGAAGGATAGAGAGAGAGAGAGAGAGGGAAGGAGAGAGAGAGAGAGAGCGAGCTGAGGCTGGCCGCGAACCTGGATATCCTCCGGTCTCCGCCTCCCAAAGTACTGGGATTACAAGCGTGCGCCACCACGCCTGGCTTCCTGAGAAAGTTTTGACTTACATCTTATGAGGATTTTGAATTGAATATGTATTACTTGTGTGGTCCAAGAAGCCACAAGCAAAGAAATTGTTATAAAAATGATAAGGAAACCCCTGGAGAGCTTGTCAGAAACAAAACAAAACAAAACTTCACAGAAGGACACCCCATCAGTTAGGCCTCATAGAATTCCTACACATAAAGCCATACTTATAATGAGCTCACAATTCAAAAACGTAAAACAGCTGAAGAAACAATCAACTCTGAGCAAGAGATAGCAGGATTAGATACACAAGAACTTTAGATAAAAAATCAATATATTAAAAAATCATAAAATTAGTATGTTGAAAATGAATTAAAATATAAAAACAATTAAAACCCTAAGGGGGAAAACAGACTCTGTGGAAAAGAATGTGCATATTTGATAAAAAGACTAAATAGGACTTCTAGAAATAAAAAATATATATAGTCATTAAACTAAAAATCTCAATGTATGAGTTAAGCAGGAATTACTGAACCAGAGCAGCATCAGAGAATTACCAAAGATGCAACACAAAAATAAAAATAAGAAAGGAAGATGAAAAAATATGGACAATAGGCAAAAATCCTGTATATAACTAATAAGAGTTCCAGATGGAAAGAACAGAGAGAACGTGTAAGAAGCAAATTCAATGACATAATAGCTAAGAATTTTCCAGAACTGATGAAACACAGATTCAGAATGCACAATTCCTCAGCAGGATAAGTAAAAGTAAAACCTAGTCACATTGTAGTAAATTCCAAAAAGAAAGAGAACATCTTAGAAACAATCAGAGAGGAGAGACAGGTTACCTACTAAGGAATAATATTAAGACTGGCAGAAGATTTCTTACAAGCAACAAAAAAGCAAGAAGCCAGCCTCAGTTACTTAGTGAGGCCCTCCACAACTTAGTAAGACCCTGTTTCAAAATAAAGAATAAAAAAAATAGGGTGGGGGTGTAGCTTGGAGGTAGAATGCCTGGGTTCAATCCCCAGTACAACCAAAAAAATAATAATGATAATGATAATAATTAGACCGTAGCTGAAGCTGGAACAGCAAGGGACTGTGGCAACTGGGAACTGGTTGGGCATTTTTCTCTTCACATCACCCCAGGGCTTCTACATGTGGTCTTTCTGCATGGGCTATTTGGGCTTATAGCATGACAGCCTCAGGTAGTTGAGGTATTTAAATGGTGGTTCAGGGATCCAGCATGAGTCATTTAACAAGCAAGGTAGAAGTTACATTACCTTTTTGGTATGTGCGTCTGTGGTACTGGGGATTGAACCCATGGCTTCACATGTGCTAGGCAAGTGCTCTACCACTGAGCTACAACCCCAGCCTCCGCATTTTTTATTTTGAGATAAGGTCTTGTTAAATTGCCCAGGCTGTCCTTGAACTTGCAATTCTCCTGCCTCAGCCTCCTGAGGCATTACAGGCTTGCTCCACCATGCCCAGCTTGTATCACCTAAGCCTTTTGACCTAACCTTGAAAGTCATAGATTATTGCACTCTGTGTGATACACAGAGTTACACTCAAACCACAAGCCCACACTGAGTTGAGGGGAGGAAATGTAGAACCACCCCCCAACCACCAATTCTCTCTAGATGGGAGGAATGTCAAGGTGCTATCATAGACTAGTGTTGTGGGATATAGAGCAATATGTGGGATGGGAGACATTGTTGGGACCACCTTTGGAAAATACAATCTGCCACAGTATAGGTGTTGGTAATTTAAGAAGTTGATTGAAACTAGAAAATAAACTTAGAATGTGTAGCTTATTAACTAGAAGAGAAATTTTTGGTATTTTCAATGAAAGTCAGAAAAAAGAAAAGAAACAAAATAAATTAAAGTTACTAGAAAGTGTGAAATAAGATGGTAAAAAGAATTACTCATGGTAGTTACAATAAATATAAGTGGGCCAAACTCACTAATCAGGACCCGGCATGGTATTGTATACTTTCAATTATTTTGTACTCTTAAAACTAAAGAATATAGAATATAGCAGTACCCCTTAATCCATGTTTTTGCATTCTGTGGTTTCAGTTACATGTGGTCAATCATGGTCTGAAAATATTATGGGGAAAATTCTAGAAATAAACAATTTGTAAGTTTTTAATTTTGTGTTACTCTGAGTGGTGTGATGAAATCTCATGACTTAGTGTTCCATCCTGCCCAGGATGTAGAACATCCCTTTGTCTAACATATCCACATTGTATATGCTACCTTCCCATTAGTCACTTAGTAGCCAGCTGTCTTGGTTATTATATCAACTGTAGTTGTATGGCAGTGCTTATGTTTAAGTAACCCTTATGTTAGTAGCCTAATGCTATGTCATGATGCCCACATCGTTTACCTCACTTTATCTCGTTGTGTAGGCATTGTATCATCTCATATCATCACAAGAAGGGTGAGTACAGTACAATAAAATGTTTTGAGAGACAAAAATACATTCATGTAACTTTTATTACAGCATATTGTTATAATTATTCTTTAAGTTTATTAGGTAACATTATTAATATCTTATTGTGCCTAGTTTGTAAATTAAACTTTATAATAGACATGCCACATATAGGAAAAATATGGTATATATAGGGTTTGGTACTATCTGCAGTTTCAGGCATCCAGTGGGAACATATCCTCTGTGGATAAGGGGAGACTACTGCAGCTAAAAGTAAATGAATGGAAAAAGATATATCAGGAAAAATAAATCAAATAAAGCTGGAGTAACAATTTGAATATCAGACAAAATAGAATTCAAGGCAACAGCACCATCAAGGACAAAGGGGGATGGTACATACTGAGAAAAGGAATAATAGTTCTAGAATATATAATGATTAAGAAAACACATTTATTTATTCATGTAGCAAAATATATTAAATGCTTACAATATTCTAGGCATTGTTCTTGGTTTGAAATATATAGCAGAGACCAAAATAGACAGAAATACTTATCTTCATTAGAATTTACCTTCTATGCAATTATCTACATAACTTCAAATATTTAAAGCAACAGCGTGTGGAACTAGAGAACAAAATAGATAAACCAGAAATTATAGTGGGAGATGTTAAGATTCCTCTCTCTGAAAACTGATGAATAGAGAAAACAACAACAACAACAACAAATAAAGCTGTTAGAGATTTGGACCACACAATTAATAAACTTTAATGAATATGAGTAGAATCTGACTCAACAGATTATATATATTTTTAACGCACATGACACATTTACAAAACAAGAGAACATAACATGCCATAAAGGCAACCTACATAGATTCCAAAGACTCAACGTCATTCAGAAATCGACTCTTTTCTTTCAGCCCAGGCACTCTTCTCTAGGAACTTTTGGTAGGCAAAGCAGGAGATGGTTAAATACCTGAGAATCCACAGGGAGAATCCACCTCCCCTTGGCATGCAAAAGAAGAATCAGAAGAGCAATAACCATGGCCTCTAGCAAGGAACAGGACTGGCCCTATTTTTCTAAGCAGGAATATCTTCCGTTGACAGGGTCTGGTCCTGGTTCTCCTCAGCTCTGTTCTTGCCCTTGTTCTGGGTTTCTTCTCAGGAGAAACAAAATGGCACCCAGCCAGGAAGGAGAGGCTATGCTCCTCTGAGCCCTGAGCAGGATTTCCGCCAGTAACTGGCTCTCGGAGTAGCTACTCGGGGTGGCAGGAATGGTCATGGTGGCAGTGAGGGTTTTCTTTTGTACTGAGCTGGCCCCTCCTATTTGAGAACAAGGTTATCTTCTTTGTGGTCTTTCCTTGTCAGAAACTACCCCTCAACCCCCAGGTCTTAGGAGAAAATTCTGTAACCAGCTACTAAAGCCATCGGCAGAACATCACCAACAGAAATTAGAAGCCTCTGAGCATCTCGACTTTTATTAGCAGGGGGGCTGTCTTCGGAAAGCCCGCTAGGTTTGGCCCCTTCTTCAAAGTGCTGACATAATAGTTCATCCTAGTCGTTAACAGTGGTTTCACTTAGGGTGAAATTTCAGACTCAAAATCAAACCTCCTTACTTTTCTTTAATTACAAAGATTCTTTCTATTTTTGCTCCCCAGACTTATCTTTGACAGATATTTTTTTGGGGGCAGGTCTGAGTAATTCTTTTTCTTTCACCACAATTTTTATTTTGAAAAATTTCACAAATGTAGCTAGCTTATTAAAACAACAACAACAACAACAACACTTTGAATATGTCAGGCATGGTGGAGCACACCTGTAATCCCAGCGATTTGGGAGGCTGAGACAGGAGGATTGCAAGTTGGAAGGCAGCCTGGACAATTTAGCAAGACCCTGTCTCAAAATAAGAAATAAAAAGGGCTGGGGATGTAGCTCAGTGGTACAGCACCCTTGGGTTCTATCCCCAGTACAAAACAAAAACCAAACCAAACCAAATGAACAAAAAACACACATTCAATAGTGATGCCCTCTCCCCCACTTTCTTCTTTAAAGAAACAAAACTGAAACAAAACCCACAAAACTAACCAAAGCTGAGGCCAACAAACAGAAGTTCAGAAGGCACAGGATGGTTCTGTACTTATTCTTGGATAACCGTCTTTCAGAGATAATGCTCGATTCTCACCCACATATTTAAAAAAAATAAATGAATCTTTGATTGGCATTTGGAGTATTGGAACCTGAACCCCGGCTTTATTTTTAAAGCCTGTTCCCATTTGTATTCACAGGCGAGCTTTGCTCTCTGGCTCCATCCTTGCCTTTTGACATTTAGGTGTCTCCTGAGGTAATAAGTGGCCCACGTTTCAGTCTCTGAAGTGGCGATGGGATACCTCAGTTCTGCTTCCGCCTTGTCCTGGGTT
Organism: Glis glis; assembly: GCA_004027185.1. Lineage (NCBI taxonomy): Eukaryota > Metazoa > Chordata > Mammalia > Rodentia > Gliridae > Glis > Glis glis. The sequence continues at coordinate 9,366 of PVJS01055839.1, forward strand.
ACCACTCACGGGCTTTCACATGTACAGCTCTGTATTTAATGGCATGTGGTAGTTAATTTGGTTTCACGTTTGAAAACACCTATAAAAATGCTCCGTTTCCACAGAAGCTTCTTTGCGAGTGTTCTTGTGAGAAGGGATTTCAGCTAATGCATCCATTTTCACAGCTGCCATCCACTTACTGGGACCAAGGCATCTGCAACCGTGGCCCTCAATCTCTATTCCAGACCTTTCTCATGGACGTGGGCAAAAAATTTCAAGGCCATTTCTGTGTAATTCTCTCCCCTTTCAATTTTTATTTTGAAAAACTTCAAACCTTCAGAAAAATAGAATAGTACAATGGGCACTCCATATACCCCACATCTTGACTCGTGAATTATTATTTTGCCATACTTGCTCATCCATCCATCTGTCTGTCTGTCTATCTGTCTTTGACCCAGCCAACTTGAAGATTATTTTAGGCATCATGACATTTCGCCTTTAAATATTTCAGCTTATATGTCCTAAGAACAAGGACATTCTCACACATAACCACAAGACCATTTGCACATCCAAGGAATTTGTACTGATACAAAAATATCATCTAATATATAGTCCATGCTTCGACTTTGTCAATAGTCTCTATACTGCGCTTTGTAGCATGTTCTTTTCCTGATCCAGAATCCAATCTAGGATCAATATTGCATTTAGTTGTCATGTCTCTTTAGCCTCCTTTAATCTGTTTCTCCAAGGAGACTGGTTCCTTTTGATGGGAAATGGTATTTAGAAACCAAGGGTTAGGTGGGCTCATTCTCAGCAATTCCTTTCAAGCTGAACTGTAAATTGGCTTTTGAGGGGCAATAGTAACCCACACTTAGGACTGGCTCATACTTTTCTGCCCCATCTTCTACCAACTTAGCAGGGCATCTTGGGAGTCTTGGGAGAGAGGTGTGGTAAATGAGTTTGAAGCCAGATAGACTTGGATCTGTCTGATCACCTCCTTCCCTCCATATCATCTCTAGAAACTTATATAAAGTCACCAAACCTGTTTTTCATCATTATAATGGGATCATTGTACTAAATTCACTACGTGGGGGCAAAAATTAAATGAGGTAACATGGTGTATTAGGCTGCTTTTTCGATACTGTGACCAAAATACCTGACAAGAACAACATAGAGGAGGAAAAATTTATTTGGCTCATGGTTTCAGAGGTTCCATCCATAGTTGGAAAGGCAGACCCCATACCTCATTCAATTCAATATCCTCAATGCCTATCACTATGCCTGGGCACACAGTAGGCATTTAGTAAATGGTGGTTGGATTCTTTTGGAACTGACTTGTGGACCAGCCAACCACAGAGATTTCTTAAGAACACTCACTCTGTTTGAACCCCTAAGAGCATTCTGAAATGGAGTGAAATCTGTAATGGATCTCTTCTGAGGAGTAGCCAGGCTTGTAAGGATTGAAAAGATAGCCACCAGAGATTTCCAAAGAAACCACAAGTTGAGCCCCACATTTTATTCATTAGTTGACTGGCAAGTGTTTTCCAAGGGCCTATTATCTTTAAGATACTGAAGACTCACCCTGATAGAGGAGATAAAAGAAGTAACCACAGATACATATGGAAAGATGGCAACAGAAGGGGTGTTAGTTCCCCGTGGTGGCATGGAAAACTCTTCCTGGGAGAGGTCAGAGTGGGAGCAGGATGACTACTGCTTGCTGATAGATTAAATTGAGCCTTGAGGGTATTGTTAAGTTTAGGCAGTTGGAGAAGGGATGGATGGGTAGTGTAAGGAGCCACCTGAGCCAAGGTATGGAGCTGGGACTATAATTTGGCTACTTAGGCTGGAACAAACATTGAGTCTTGCTTCTTGTCATGCTCAGAAAAGCGTACCCCATCACTAAGATGAACCATGGGCAGCAAGTTCTAGAAAGCTATGTCCTTAACTATACTTAAATGATCTAGTTGGGGCTGGGCTGGAGGGGGGTAGCTCAGTGGTACAAAGCATGCTTAGCATGCAGGAGGCCCTGAGTTCCATACCCAGCACACATACAAAAATCTAGTTAGAAGGATGGAGAAAGCCAGGTGTGGTGGTGCATGCCTGTAATCTCAGTACTTGGAAGGCTGAGAGAGGAGGATTGCAGGTTTGAGGACAGCCTCAGCAAGTACTGAGACTCTCATCAACCTAGCGAGACGCTGTTTCTAAATAAGAAATAAAATCGGGCTGAGGGTGTAGCTCAAAGGTAGAATGCCTCTGGGTTCAATCCCCAGTACCACAAAAAGGATGGAGAAAAATACTTTTTTATTTGGTGCTAGGGAAGAAACCCAGGGCCTCAAGCATGCTAGGCAAGTGGTCTACCACTAACCTCACCCCCAGCCAGAGAAAAGTGCTCTTGATGGCAGTTTACAAAGGCATAATCAGGTGAGAAGAAGGCACATGCTCTCTGAAGCAGCTCGATCAAGCCACATAAGCATGGTGGTGAAGGTAGCTTGGGTTCCAGTGTTTGACCTATGTTACCTTAGACAGGTTATGTACCTTCCCTTGTAAAATGTGGATAATGATGGGATCTACCTGAGAGGCTGCTGGGTGGCTTAAGTGATATCAGACATGGAGCAGCACCTGGCTCGCAGAGTACTGAATAAGTGGTGTGAGAATTATGTCCCCCCAAGTGTTCCAGAGGCCCCATGCCATCTAATGAGATGCTAGAACTGAGGGACCATCCGTAGCATCTCACCTACACCCTTAATTTCCCCAGGAGGCCACACTGAGCTCAGCATCAGTGATCCAGAGTCAGCCAGATCCAAACCCCGGGCTGGGCTATCGGGCTTGGCCCCTCCATCCAGGGCTTTCTGCATGGGAGCAGATGGTAGGCAAAGCAGACAAAGCCAGGCAGGAGAAGCGGCAACTTGCTCTTGAACGGGCTGGCAGCCCCCCCCCCCAGCCTCGCCCTGGGCCGGGAGCGCGTGCTGGGAAGAGGATTAAATCAATGCCAATTCACATCTCTCCAGAAGCTGGCTCCCTGATCCGAACTAATAAGCAAATCATTAGTGAATTAGGGCTGGGGAGGGCTCAACGCAGCGCTCCTTAACTCCAGCTGTAAGACAAGCGGAAAGGCCCCAACCCCTTTCCTAAGTGACCTCAACATGTTCACACCAAGGAGATTTTCTGTGTTCATGCAACCATCCAGCT
>PVJS01055840.1:0-7500 GCA_004027185.1 Glis glis
TGCAGCTTTCTGAGGAATTCTGGAGCTGGTAGCCTCTGTGTCTGCGTATTCGTACTTGGGTTACTGGATTTAGGGTTTTGGGTCTTTTGTGTCTGTGCGATGTTGTTTATTTCTGAGTCCCTGATGCGATTCTGAGACAGTTTTGAGACAGGCTCGTTCAGGGGCTCCTACTCCGTCGCCATCTTGCTTCTTTTTCCTTGAATTTTATATTATGTGAATTACACCTCAGTTTCCTAAGACCTCTTAAAACCAAGGATGGTCCTAATCAATGGCTGTTCCTAAGCAATAACATCAAACAGCTGCCAATATCACAATACAACCAACCGTTTTGCCTTCTGATGGAAAACTGACATCACCTGAAAAGCTGTCTTGCCCTCCACACCCCTCCCCAAAAAGGAGAAGAAAATAAACCAATTCTGAGCAAGTCCCTATATTCAACAAACAAGTTTTTTTGTTTTGGTTTGGTTTTGCAGAACTGGGGATTGAACCCAGAGGCATTCTACCTCCGAACTACACCCCCCGTCCTATTTTTTTTTTAATTCTTTATTTTGTAACAGGGTCTCACTAAATTGCGGAGGCCTCACTAAGTAGTTGAGGCTGGCGGCGAACCTATGATCCTCCTGTCTCAGTCTCCGAAGTACTGGGATTACAAGCAGGCGTGGGGCTTAACATACAAGCAGGAGAACAAAACATGTTAAACTACACCACTAAGAAGTGCTCACAAAACCCAGACGCTGGTACCCTTTAAAGGAACAATAGCTGGGTGTTGTGGGATTACAAAGTACTGTAATCCCAGTACTTTGGATACTGAGACAGGAGGATCGCAGGTTCAAAGTCAGTCTCAGCAATGTAGCAACTCTCAGGAACCTAGTAAGATCCTGTTTCAAAATAAAAATAAAATAGGTCTGGGGGTGTAGCTCAGAGGTAGAACGTCCCTGGGTTCAATTCCTAGAACCAAAATAAATAAATAAACAAACAAACAATGACCTGATTTCTTCAACAAAAAAGGATGAAGAGCCAGGCGTGGTGTCTCACGCCTGAAATCCCAGTATTTGGGAGGCTGAGACAGGAGGAATGCAGGTTTGACAGCCTCAGCAAGTAGTGAGACTCTCATCAACCTAGAGAGACCCTGTTTCAAAATAAAATTTAAAAAATAGGGCTGGGGGTGTATCTCAGAGTAGAATGCCTCTGGGTTCAATTCCCAGTACCAAAAAAAAAAAAAATTTTTTTTTTAAATGGTGAAGAAAGGGCAGATGTGGTGGTACATGCCTTTAGGTAATCCCAATACTTGGGAGGCTGAGACAGAAGGATTGCAGGTTCAAGACCAGCCTCAGCAACCTAGCAAGACCCTGTTTCAAAACAAGAAATTAAAAAAAGGGGTTGGGGGTGTAGCTTGAAGGTAGAATGCCTCTGGATTCAATGCCTAGTACTACAAAAAAAAAAAAAAGATGAAGAAAAAAAAGAGAGAGAGGATCCCAATCACAATCTGTTATCTGGATCCTGCTTCAAACAAACTGTTCAAAGATAACTGAGAGCCAGGTGTGGTGGCACACGCGCACGCTTATAATCCCAGTACTTGGGAGGCTGAGACAGGAGGATCACAGATTCGAGGACAGTCTTAGCAAGTAGTGAGACTCTCATCAACCTAGCGAGACCGTTTCCAAATAAAAATAAAATAGGGCTGCGGGTGTAGCTCAGAGGTAGAATGCCCCTGGGTTCAATCCCTAGCACCACAAAAAAAAAAAAAAAGATAACTGAGAAAACTGAAAATCTGAACACTGAATGTTGGACAATATTAAGGAATTGCTAATTCATCTTAACTTGATATACAACTACAATAATGATACTGCAGTTGTCTTTTAAAACTCTTACCTTTTAGATAAATACTAAAATGATCATCAATGAAATTATATGATGCTCGGATTTGCTTCAAAATAATCTAGGATGGGGAGAAGTAGAAGTACAAAGTACAGACCAAGACTGGTCATGAGCTGTTACTGTTTAAGATGAGTGACAGTTTTACAGGAGGTGACAATACTATATTACTTATGTACATGTTTGAAACGCTCCATAATGAAATACTAAAGCAAGGTTATACATAATACAATACTTACAATATAGAGAATAACTTAAATGAGGAGCAGTATATGGAAGGAAACTAACTATTTCAGAGAATTGAGACTGGAGGAACACCCTGAACTAAGACAGTGGTGGTAGTGAAATGAAAAGCACAGATTAAATCAGGGTTATTTCCTTAGGTCAGTGGTCAGGCTTCATGGACATTCCGAGCAAAATTTTCTAACCCTCTTTTTCTTTTCCTAACTAGAAGAGGCTCCATAGCTTTCACTGTATATGCAAAGGGGACTGTAATCTCCCAAAATTAAGAATTGCTGGATTAGAATCTATTTTAGGGTAGTGAGGCTATATTACAAGGTCTTTTGAGTCACTATAGCCCAGTTCACACATTTTCAATAAAGCTTTTTTTCTGCTTTAGAACTTCTGCTAATGCTGTTGCTTCCAAATAGAATATTCTTCAGATGGTTAGGTATTTCCTATGTTTCTGATCTAAAAGTATACTTTTAGGGGCTTTATTAAAATTAAATGAAGCCGGGCGTGGTGGCGCACGCTTGTAATCCCAATACTTTGGGAGGCAGAGACCAGAGGATCCGGGTTCGCAGCCAGCCTCACCTCTCTCTCTCTCCCTCTACTTAGTGAGGCCCTCCGCAATTTCGTGAGACCAGTTTCAAAATAAATTATAAAAAATATGGTCAGGGGTGTAGCGCGGAGGTAGAACGCCCCTGGGTTCAATCCCCGGTACCGCAAAAAAAAAAAAAAAATTTAAATGAGCTAAGACATGTACTGAAAAGCTTAATGTTTGCCATATAGAGTGTTCAATAAATATTAATAATTACTTGAAAAACCCATTATACACAGGTTTCCTATTATCATTTATTCTCTCAGCATCCTATTAGTTTGCCATTGTTTATTTTTATTTTTTTTATTTATTTTGTGTGTGTGTGTGTGTGTGGTACTGGGACTTGAACCAGAGGCATTCTACCTCTGAGCTATATCCCCAAGCCCCATTTTTTTTTTTTTTTGGTACTGGGGAAGGAACCCAGGGGCTTTCTACCTCTGGGCTACACTCCCAGACCTATTTTATTTTTTTTATTTGGAAACAAGAGTCTCGCTAAGTTGCTGAGAGCCTCACTAAATTGCTAAGGCTGGCTTAGAATCCGTGATCCTCCCACTGCAGCCTCCCACATACTGGGATTACAAGCGTATGCCACCACAGCTGGATTATTTTTATTTATATATTTTTGTAGTACTGGGAATTGAATCCAGAGGAATTCTACCTCTGAGCTACACCCCCAGCGCTTTTTATTTTCTGTTTTGAAATAGTGTCTCGCTAGGTTTCTAAGAGTCTCACTACTTGCCGAGGCTATCCTCTAACCTGTGATCCTCCTGTCTGAGCCTCTCCAGTACTGGGATTTCAGGCATGCGCCACCACGCCCAGCTCATTTTATTATGATTATTATTATTTTTTTGCAGTACTAGAGATTAAACTCATGGGCATTCTACCTCTGAGCTACACCCCCCAGCCCTATGTTTTATTCTTTATTGTGAAACAGGGTTTCACTAAGTTGCAGAGAGCCTCAATAAGTAGCTGAGGCTGGCTGCGAACCTGCAATCCCCTCCTGTCTCAGCCTTCCAAGCACTGGAATTACAAGCGTGCACCACCGCAACCTGGCTTCATTTTATTTATTATTTTTAGAGCACAAACTCCATGAGGGCAAGGTCTTTTGTTTCATATATAACTTTATTACCAGCAACCAGCACAAAGTAGCACTCAAATATGGTCAATGAATAAATAATTATGCGAGAATCAATAAAACTCAAAGACTGAACATATATAGGGGGAGGACACACTGACTAGATACCTATCTAATATCTAGTGATTAGAAGGTTAGTTATAACATTATTGATGACAGGGAAGAAAGAGGCAAGCAAACCGAATGAATGTTTTGAATCAAATCAAAAATATGTTTGGGACATCTGGAAGCCAAAAACATAGCGATGGCTAAGCACATGGCCTCTAGAGGCAGCCTGTTCAGGGGTTTAAATCTCAACTCTGCCGGGCATGGTGGCACAAGTTTGTTATCCCAGTACTTTGGAAGGCGGAGACCGGAGGATCCCGGTTCCGGCCAACCTCAGCGTGCTCACGCGCTCGCGCTCACGCTCTCGCTCTCTCTCTCTCCCTTTCTCTCTCTCTACTTAGTGAGGCCCTCCGCAACTTGGTGAGACCCGGTTCCAAAATAAAGGATAAAAATATAGGGCCGGGGGTGTAGCTCAGAGGTAGAACGCCCCTGGGTTCAATCCCCAGTACCGCAAAACAAAACAAATCTCAACTCTGCTTCTGTTGCCTCCTAGTTGCATGGTCTTAGGCAGATTATTTAACCTCTGAGCCTCAATATTCTAATGTCAGAAAAAAGGAAAAAAAAAACAATTGTGCCAACCTCACTGGGTCATTTCGAGAAGTAAATGATTAAACAGTGAAGCACCAGAATAACATTAGCAAACAGTAAACAATAAATGTTACGAGCCGGGCGTGGTGGCGCATGCTTGTAATCCCAGTACTTGGGAGGCAGGACCAGAGGATCTGGGTTCGCGGCCAGCCCCAGCTACTTAGTGAGGCCCTCGGCAAGTCAGTAAGACCCGGTTTCAAAATCAAGAATAAAAAATAGGGCTGGGGGTATAGCTCAGAGGTAGAATACCCCTGGGTTCAATCCCCAGTACTACGAAAAAAAAATGTTAGGTATTATTAAGATGGTAAATGTTAGCTAAAAATCAGTTTTAGAATGAAATACACAGTGAAAACTCCTGGTAACAACAGAAAAACAAAGTGAAGGAAACCTATCACAAAAAGTAGTAAGTGGACCAATAGGAAAATGGAATAATAGAGTAGAAACCAAAGGAAAGAATTTTTTTTTTTTTTGCGGTACCGGGGATTGAGCCCAGGGGCGTTCTACCTCCGAGCTACACCCCCGGCCCTATATTTTACTCTTTATTTTGAAACCGGGTCTCATGAAGTTGCGGAGGGCCTCACTAAGTAGCTGAGGCTGGCCACGAACCTATGATCCTCCGGTCTCCACCTCCCAAGTACTGGGATTACAAGCGTGCACCACCACGCCCGGCCCCCAAAGGAAAGAATTTGAAGGAAGAAACAGTCAATAGCAAAAAGTGCAGATTAGCTGGGCTTGGTGGCGCACGCTTGTAATCCCGGTACTTTGGGAGGCAGAGACTGGAGGATCCGGGTTCGAGGCCAACCTCAGCGCGCATGCGCGCGCACGTGATCTCTCTCTCTCTCTCTCTCTCTACCTGGTGAGGCCCTTAGAGCCAGGGGCATAGCGCGGAGGTAGAACACCCCTGCGTTCAATCCCCGGTACCGCAAAAAAAAAAAAAAAGTGCAGATTAAGTTCATATGGTGTGTAAGGCCACAGGACTTGACAATTTGAAGGTCAAATCAGAAGAAAAACAGTTTTCTACAAAGTGTTCCAGAAGGAATTAAGGGAAAGTAGAGCAAAATGGCAGGCTATAGAATGAGGTTAATGGGTAAAAGGGAGGAGAATAAAGAAATTTTAGATCAATGGCCCTTAAACTTTTTTCTAGGGCTTCAAAAAGAAATAGTGCTGACCTAGGTGGTAGACTCTTAATTCTATTTTTTTTAAAAAAAAGTTCCCAGGCATGGTGGCATATGCTTGTAATCCCAGTACTTGGGAGGCTGAGACAGGAGGATCCGGGTTCATGGCCAGCCTCAGCAAATTAGGCCCTCCGCAACTTAGTGAGACCCTGTTTCAAAATAAAGAATAAAAATAGGGCTGGGGGTGTAGCTCGGAGGTAGAATGCCCCTGGGTTCAATCCCCAGTACGGCAAAAAAAAAAAGTTTAACTCTATTATCGCCATCGTTTGAAATGCAAACTGATTAATAGCAAAAACATATGAAGGCACCCAGGCATGGCGGCACATGCCTGTAATCCCCACTATTCAGGAGGCTGAGGCAGTACGATCACAAGTTGGAGGCCAGCCTGGGCAACTATCTCAAAATAAAAAAGGGCTAGAGGTATAGCTCAGTGGGAAAGCACTTGCTTAGTATGTGCAAAGCCCTGAGTTCAATCCCCAGTACTGCCCCCCCAAAAAAGTATGAAGGCTTGAAATTTCAGATTAAAGAGAATGACTTTATGAAAAATCACTATGGTGTTCTTTTCTTTCTTTTTTGTGTGTCCGCGCGTGTATGATACTGGGGATCAGACTCAGGAGCATTCTACCTCTGAGCTACACTCCAACCCTTTTTTATTTATATTGAAACAGGGTCTCACTAAGTTACAGAGGGCCTAAGTTGCTGAGGCTGGCCTTGAACCTGAGATCCTCCTGTCTCAGCCTCCAAAGTACTAGGAGTACAAGCATGCACCACACCCAGAGTGTTCTTTTTGTTTTGTAATAACAGAGTAGATTCATAAAAATCTTGTTATGGAAAAGGCACTAGGATTTGCAAATAATTGTTTTAGAGCAGCCTTTGAAAACCCTGACAATATGAGTATAAGGGAAACAGTCCCCCCTCCCCTTAAAATGATTAAATTATGTCTAAGAAAAAAAAAAGTAGCTCATTCTAAGGATCTTTAGGCAACAGCATATGTAATGCTATGACCAATATGTATGACAGAATTTGCAACCACAAATTAAAACTTTTGCCGGGTGTGGTGGCGCATGCTTGTAATCCCAGTACTTGGGAGGCGGAGACCAGAGGATCCGGGTTCGCGGCCAGCCTCAGCTACTTAGTGAGGCCCTCCGCAACTTCGTGAGACCCGGTTTCAAAATAAAGGATAAAAAAAATAGGGCCGGGGGTGTAGCTCGGAGGTAGAACGACCCTGGGTTCAATCCCCAGTACCGCAAAAAAAAAAAATTAAAACTTTTATAGTTGCTGAAGACTCAGTAGTTTTAGAACATAACCTCCTAGACTACAATTTTCAATGTATAAGGGATGTCATATTTTTATATTTTTATTCACATTTTTGTTAGCTATGTCATATATCTGCTAGTTGGCAAGCATTTTTTTTTTTTTTTTTTGCGGTACCGGGGATTGAACCCAGGGACGTTTTACCTCTGAGCTCCATCCCTGGCCCTATTTTTTATACTTTATTTTGAAACAGGGTCTCACTAAGTTGAGGAGGGCCTCACTAAGTAGCTGAAGCTGGCCGAGAACCCGGATCCTCCGGTCTCCGCCTCCCAAGTACTGGGATTACAAGGGTGCGCCACCACGCCCGGCCGGAGAGCAAGCATTTTGTATATAGCAGAGGTACGTGGGGAGGGGGGTACTGGAGGTTGAACCCAGAGACATTCTACCTCTGAGATATACCCCCAGCCCCTTTTAAATTTTTGTTTTGAAACAGGATCTCAGTAGGTTGCTGAAAGTCTTGCTATCAGTCTCAGCCTCTTGCTGAGGCT
>PVJS01055841.1:0-12531 GCA_004027185.1 Glis glis
ATGCCCCTGGGTTCAATCCCCAGTACTGCAAAAAAAAAAAGAATAAAATAAAAAAAAAAGAATAAAATAAAAAAATAAAATAGGGCTTGGAGTGTAGCTCAGAGGTAGAATGCCCCTGGGTTCAATCCCCAGTACTGCAAAAATAAATAAATAAATAAATAAATAAATAAATAATAATAAATAAATTCAAGGGTTGGATTTTTCAAACTAACACAAATTATAATATTCTCAAAACATCTCAGTAAGTTAATTCTGATATCAGAGAATAACTTCCAATAAACAGAAGAAACTGTAATATATTTTGAATAACCTAGTTCCTCAAATGGCAAAATCATGCCTTCTATGATCTGGAAACAGAAAAAAAGATCCATCTCTGCTTTTGGGATTCTCTTAGTTAGGAAATATAAATGCTATAATTTCTACGAATGGATAATTCAATGAAGAAGTTAAGGCCAATACCTGAGGCAGAGTTGGAGCCATACATATGAGAAGGAACTTTCATGACAGCGGTGTCTCTCTTTCTGATTAGCATACATCCAGAAACCTTTAAACTGCTATTTGGTCACAGCGGACAGTGAGCAAGACCTTTCCTTCCTTTAAAAGCTATCTGTCTGTATGTTAACACCAAACTGATACTCATTGTGATGTGAGACTACAATGCACCAATAAAAACATATAAAAAATATCTGTCAATTCAAATGTTAAAAAAAATTTGAACTAGTATCACCTATGCTCCTTCCAAAGCTTTAAAAGGCAGGGAATTTTCTCACCAAATATCTGGGCTTCAGTGTGATTATGGTTTTCCTTAAATGACATTAACTCCTTCATTACCCTTCAGCGGCTCTAATGTCCTCATTATGCTACATGGTTCCTGTGTAGCTTGGCAGCTTCTGCAGACAAATAATGGCAGAGCAGAGACTGCAGTTTTGCACCAGGCCTGACAAACCAGTGTCAAGGGAACCTATTATACCTGAGAAGATGATTTCTCAACATCTTGCCCTCAACTCCTAGGACTTCCTCTGCAATGCTTCTTGGAGATCTGATAAAAGATGTATCTCATCTCTATCTCTATTTCCTCCAGTGGGATATTTTATCTGGGTTACTATCACAACTATTTTGCTATGTGCAATGAAATTAGCAGAGATTCCATTTGCTGAAATCATATGGAGACAGCACTGCTCTCTGCCTTATTACCAAATGAGTACAGTGTGCCCTTCAATAATTCTTTAAACTCTCAAATGCCTTCGAAATAATATGCTGGAATATTACTGAGCTGTGACTGAAGCACCATTTGTGCTCAATATGACAGTGCACAAATGACATTCCTCTATAAAAGTTCAAACAACATTAATCTTTTAGGGAGGCTCATTGACTGGGAAGATGGCTTAGATATAAAATAAAGGCACCGAGGGCTCATTGAGGAGAGCTCTCCTGGTCAGGATTTCTAGGAATGAGTGGAAGGTAAGGTTCATAAGTTAACCCTTTGTGATTAGGCTGTGAGCAAGTGGATGCAATCCCAAGAGGAGAGATTGGAATGACGACACACTCTTTCCACATGAGGAAACATGGGCTTCCAGGTCTGAGAAATTGGGATGAAATGGCAGGTATTTAACAGCTGAGAAAAACAGACATTACTCTTGTCATTGAGAATCTTTTTTTTTTTTTTTCTTGCGGTACCGGGGATTGAACCCAGGGGCGTTCTACCTCCGCTCTACACCCCCGGCCCTATTTTTTATACTTTATTTTGAAACCGGGTCTCACAAAGTTGTGAAGGGCTTAAGGAGAGAGAGAGAGAGAGAGAGAGAGAGAGAGAGAGAGAGAGCTGAGGCTGGCCGCGAACCCGGATCCTCCAGTCTCCGCCTCCCAAAGTACTGGGATTACAAGCGTGCGCCACCACGCCCAGCCTGGAATTACATTTTTTAAAAAAGGAAGTAAAAATCACCTGAAATTCTATTACCCATAGACAACCCCAGCCAACATTTTGGGGACCATTTTTTGGTCCACCTTTGTCATAAGGGTGATGAGTGGATTCCCCTCAGTTCTGTAAGGTGACCAACTCCTGGGGCACTGTTGAGATGTTCTTGGAATTTTCAGGAACACAGATTGAAAGCCAGTAGACTGGAAGACAGACAAGACTTATTTCAGCAATTTCTGTAAGAAATGAAGAGTCTAAAGCAAGTTAGAAAAGGCCTTGGAAGGATGTTGCTGCTGCAATGGTAGAGTGGATGGGGTGGGGGAGAAGGTTCTGTGATGTTGCCTGCATCTCCAACTTGAGTCCTGCTATGGGAAAAAGGAAAGAAGCAGCCTTCATTTCTATGACTGTCCTTCACTCATCCATGCTATCCAAAAGGCTCTCCTTTGCTGATCCCGGAATACACAGGGGCTATGATTTGGATGTGGTTTGTCTCGTTTCCTCTGACACTCACATAGAAGTTTGTTCCCCACTGTAAAGTACTGAGAGGTGGTGAAATCTTTAGGAGGTAATTAAGTTAGTAAGAGGGATTAATGCTGTCCTTGCAGGTGGACTGGTGACCAACAGAGAAGGTCGCTGTGAAGCAAGCCTGCCCCACATGTTTTATCTCTTTCACACAGGCCCCTGACCCTTCTACTTTTCCTCCATGTTGTGACGCAGCCTGAGACAATTGCCAAAGGCCCCGCAGAGCCCCAGCTCTGTGCTCTCAGACTTCCCAGGCTCTAGAGCCCAAACAAACCTATATTCTTATAAATCATCCAGTCTCAATTGTTTTGTGTAGCAACAACAACAACAACAACAACAACAACAACAACAACCAGACTAAGACACCAAGAATACTCCTGGCTTTGGGCTTTTCTCTCCAGCTATTTCCTCTGCCTAGAATGCTTTCTCACAGGTATCTACTTGGCTCACTCCTTCCCCTTTTTCAAGTCTGCTTGGATTTCATATCCTTGAGGACTCCTTGGGCAGGTTATCTAACTTTTTCACACACCCTCCTATGCTACTGTGTTGATCTTCTTAACTTACTTCACTATGTTCTTCTGTTTAATTTTTTTTATAGCACTCACCAACTAACATACCATCTGATTTATTTACTTACTATGTTTCTTTTTAGTATATGTCCTCCCAGTAGAACATCAACTCCTTAAGGACAAGAAATTTTGTCTGTCTGGTTCCAAGTACCTAGAATAGTGTCTTGCATCTAAATGGCTGTTCAGTTAATCTATGCTTAATGAATTAATTAAATAGTATGGGGGAGTTCGGAGACTGCTGCATTGAAGAATGAGATCATGAGAGAGTGGCAATAGGTAAGAATAGAAGAGGAAAGACTTAGAGCTGCTACAGGTAGAATCCACGAGCACTAGAGAAGAAATGAAGCAGAGATGTCTGTAAGAAAATAATTCTCTGCCTTTTCACTAATTATCCTGTCAACCATTTTTTAAGTCTCCCCCAATCACGTATAGACATAGCTTGCTAACTTAGATTTATATAACCAGGCTAAAAGAGTCTATTATTTTTAGGTCTAATATATATTGACTACTTGGAGCCAGAACCAATTGACCTATTGATTTGAGAGACAAGACAAAAAAATCCATTTGTTTTCCCAGTTCTGATTTTCTGTGTCAGAAGAACCCCTACAATATAGTTTAGCTGTTTCTGGCTACCATCAGTATATTTCGGGACTAGATGTTTCTAAAGAAGGATTAAGGTAGAGATGGTGACTTTTAGGCCCCAATTAACAATGATAACAGAGACCAATTCTGGAAATGAAGATTTTTCTATCACATGAGCTTATGGGAGAGGATATTGTTTTCACCATTTAGCTTCACATATCACAGTGAAGTCATTTACTACTTTCCCCTAAATCATTTCTGTTTGCCTTTGAGTCTTGCCTGTGGCACAAAGATAGAAAAGAACATCCCTGCCTAGACTTTTCACTGTCAGCGAAACGTGCAGTGTGACAGTGATAATAAGCTGTTTGGTGATGAGTAAATATTTTGTAACTTTTTTGACTTGCCTTTGAAAGAATCTATTCTGCTTTGATCTGCAAGTTCTCTCCCTGTCCACCGAAATTCCGTATCTTACAATGGAGTGCTCAAAAAGCCAATAGGTCAAGCCCCAAATGTCTGTATCCCTCCTTAGGTGACAAGTCCCATTCAACTGGAGACATATTTGGTACAGCTTTTATACTTGGCAATTGACACACCTTTCCTTTTACTTTGTTCTGTTTTTAAATTTGGATATTGATTTTTATTATTAGAACTTTTATTTACATTCAAAAGAAGAAAAATACAAATTCAATAAATTGGTTAAAATAGTTCTAAAATGACTCCGCATTCATATCTGATCCTTCTGAATCACGTCCAATTTTTGTCTTTTCACAGACTGTTAATCTCTGGGTCATCATGATGTCTAGTAATGCAGCGTTTGTTTTTCTTTTTCAAACAAAACTTTAAGCATACAATAGAGTGTTGCCAACCATAAATGCAATGTCATACAGCAGATCTCCAGAACTCTTTCATCTTACTTGACTAAAACTTTATATCCACCCAACAGCAACTCCCTATTTCCCATTCCTCAAACCTTGGCAACCACTATTCTGCTTTCTGCCTCTGTGAGTTAGATACCTCATATCTTTTTTTGATACCTCATATCTCTTTACATACCTTGTATCTCTACAAAGAGGTGAAACATAGGTTACTTGTTTTGAAAAAAATTAAAAAAGAGCTGTCCTGGCAAGAAAGGCGGTCATCTAAGGTCATGCGGGCTGTCTGAAACTAAGTCTTGATTGACTCAAGAGCAAAGTACTTATCATATTTTTCCAAATAAGGAAGAAAATTCAGGAAAGTTTAGAGTATGTAATCACTTCTTAAACCATCTTCTAGTGTCAGGATAGGGAATGGGACTTGGCTGGTGGTAGAGAAATGGCCTCCTCGAGGGAGAAAATCAGCTATGACTGGCACACTCTTCCTTTAGGCTGGATTCTATGCCCTTGGCTTCCTCTCTGTGGCTATGGGCAGCACCCTCTGTTACCAGGACAGACACCATGCTAGTATGGGAATGCATTGCCACTCTTTGGATGGCCTCTGAGGAGTGACTCTAGACCCCAGGGATCCTCAACCTTTTTCAGGAGACGCCAATAAATCCCTCTCTGTCCCATCACTTAAAAAAAAAGTCTTCTATAAACATTTGTATGAATATATAATATGGGCATTGGCAGATTTAACGTTTTTTTTTTTTTTTGCAGTACCAGGCATTGAACCCAGGGCTGTTCTACCTCCAAGCTACACCCCGGCCCTATTTTTTATCCTTTTTTTTTTTTTTTTTTTTTTTTTGCGGTACCGGGGATTGAACGCAGGGGCGTTCTACCTCCGCGCTACACCCCCGGCCCTATTTTTTATTCTTTATTTTGAAACTGGGTCTCACGACGTTGCAGAGGGCCTCACTAAGGAGAGAGAGAGAGAGAGAGAGAGAGAGAGAGACAGGGAGAGAGAGAGAGAGAGAGAGAGCTGAGGCTGGCAGCGAACCCGGATCCTCCGGTCTCCGCCTCCCAAGTACTGGGATTACAAGTGTGCGCCACCATGCCCGGCTCAGATTTAACATTTTTATGTGAACTATGTGGAAGCAACTCCCAATTTCTAGGTTTTCTAAAGCATGAATTAGAGTCAGGGACGTTACAAAACTGTAATTTGGATATAAGTATCTGAGCTGTGAAAGAAAAACCTCAGTAAATATTTTTTATATGAAGGAATTAGCTTTGTTTCTCAAGGAGTAACTCTCTTGGAGTGACAGGGGCAAATTATTTTGTAAGGACTGTCCTTCAAAACAAGGTCCATTACCAGTTTTGTGCTATTGTTCTAGAATGTTCCTAAGATCTGGAAGAGCACAGGATGTTTCCCCTTTGGGATGACATGACTCTACTATGATAGATTTAGTCACTAGAGTTCACCATGGCAATTTGCAAATGGAGATATTTTGGTTTAAAGAGATATTGACCCTTGCACTTTGAATATTCTTTGTACTCATGTCTTGGGACTTTCTTATCACACAGTTATTTTAAGGTTCACTCTTGTCAAAACTGATGATAATCCTCCAAATATAGGGAAACAAATATTTTTCCTCTCTCTCCTTTAGAGAACAATAAGAATGTGAATTGTTCTTTGTCATGAAATGATTTCCTGCTTTGATAAGTCTGTGATTGGACTCTGAACGATATGAACAGCAATGTACAATTTCTGGTTGGTAGATTGAAATTCAGGGTTGTCTCTTGAAATACTTCAAAATTGTTTTCTGTTGTAAGATTGCACTAAATTTTTCTAAACAGCATGCCCTTATCCACTGAATTTCATGGAAATGTACCTTAGAATGCCAACATCCCAGCGCATTAAGGTAGATCTGTCCATTGGCAGGGCAAAATAATCACTTTCTTTAATCTTTAAAACCAGCTGTTCACAGCCATTAATTGCCGTGTCACTTACCCTCCTTGAAACAGTACCATCCGTGAAAGACACACATTTTAATTTGTTTGCTGCGTCTGGTCCTATTACACTTGATACCCAGCCATTGTCTTCAGTGAACATCTCAGCAACTGTGGGTGGCTGGCATTGTCGTGTGAAATGTAATGACTCCAAACAGGGCATTTGGAGAATAATTGCATTTGTATCATATTAGTTGGGAATATAAGTCCTTTTGAGTTGAAATCATCAGATTTTCAATGAAAGCACAAAAGAACACAGTGCTGACTTGCTTTTTTGTGGGTGGAGGCATTAATTTTTGAAGTTAGGTGGTGACGTGTTGGGCTGTAGAAAATTATCTTCAGAAAACTAGCCTTCATTATCCACTGACAATTTCTAAGAAAACAACTGGTAGTATACTCAGTGCCTGGGTCAGCAGAGTTTTCCACATTTTTCTCTTTCACTAGATTTAGGAACCATCCAGAAAAGTAAAGAAGCTATTTGTCATAAAACTGTTGATCCTCCTCCTCCTCCTCCTCCTCCTCCTCCTCCTCCTCCTCCTCTTGGGAGATAGAACCCCCAGGGCCTCACACATGCTAGGCAAGTACTCTACCACTGAACTATACCCAAGCTGGAAACTGTTTATCTTTAGACCCTTTCACATAAAAATAAATAACATGGGTAAATCCATATTTATTTGAACTATAAAAAATTCTGCAGAACCTAATAACTGATTGGTGGATTGATTCATTTTTTTTCTTGTAGTTATTTATTATTCATTGCAACTACTCTTTTCTAGGCAGTGTACTATATCCAGGGATATAAATAAAATATTTCTGTGTTGTATAACCTCAAAGACTAGGAAGAAAGAAAAATTTGTAAAGATATAATTATAACACAGCAGCAGTGAGGCAGGAAAGTGTGGTCAAAATATTATGGAAACCCAGAATATATAATTATTAATCCTACCTGGCAAGTTCAAGGATTGATTTAGTGACAACCTCATTCAGTCAGAGTTCAAATTGTTTGTCAGGTTTTCCTTCCTAACTTGACCCTGAAGATAGGAAACAACATGCCTCGACCACCCTGAACCTCATCAAGATGTATGATTACAATGCACCAATTAAAAAAGAAAGAAAGAAGAAAGAAAGTCCAGCGACCTAGGTTGAGAGGTAGAGGTTTCATGACCCTCTTGGCTTGCTGTAGCCCAGGGAGCTGAGGTGCTGCAGAGCACAGAGTATCATTTCTTCTTCATATCCTTGGCCATGCAATTCCAGCCTCTGTTCAGTATCTCTCCACATTCTCACCTCCCGTTCACTCACTGGCCTATTCCTATTCATGTGGGGCTTAAATATCTTCTTTGGAGATACCTTCCCTGGCCTCTTAATCTAAAACACTGTCCCCTAGAATGTTCACCAAGCCCTTTAACTGTCCTGAGTTGCTTTTATCACAGTTTACAATCACAGATTTATTTGCGAGTCTGTCCACATGGCAAAAACTGTGTCTGTCTGTCATTGTGTCATTTTCAGAGCCCAGAGGACGGTGTGGCATGTACTAGGCATTCAGTAAGTGCTTGTGGATTTGTGGTTTATGTGGCAACACAGTCTGAGATATAAAGTATTTCAAGAAAGGAGAACTATCCCTCTGAAGATGCAAAACTGCTTCTTAAATATTTTGCTGTCTTTTACTTAGTGCTAGGTGTTTATTTGTTCTTTGTAGTTGCTCTCTCAGCTGAATCAATTCTGGACTTAAGTCAATCATGAGGGTCCAAACTCCATGGATAGTGACCGGGTGACATTTCCCGTTCTTTACCTACCAGTCTCCTGTCTTGGCTTGTGTGAGTGGTAACACCAGTACTGTGCTGTGGCAGTCACTTAATTCTGTTTTGTGGTGGTATGTTTTTCTGATACTATTTTCTATTGGTATTTTGTTTTAAAAATAATTTTCCAGCTGGACATGGTGGTATATACCTGTAATCTTAGTACTTGGAAGGCTGGGACAGGAGAATTAAAGGTTCGAGGACAGCCTCAGCAAGTAGTGAGACTCATCAACCTAGTGAGACCCTGTTTCAAATAAAAATAAAATAGGGCTGGGGGTGTAGCTCAGAGATAGAATACCCCTGGGTTCAATCCCCAGCAAAACACA
The DNA here is from genome assembly GCA_004027185.1 of Glis glis. Classification (NCBI taxonomy): domain Eukaryota; kingdom Metazoa; phylum Chordata; class Mammalia; order Rodentia; family Gliridae; genus Glis; species Glis glis. Next base: position 8,575 of record PVJS01055841.1, read on the forward strand.
CACACACACACACACACACACACACACACATACACACACACTTCCAATTTATTTGTTTTTAAAATGTATTTTCTTTTTAATTGACACATGGTAATTATACATATTTATAGGGCACAGTATGACTTTTTTTTTTTGTGGTTCTGGGGATTGAACCCAGGGGTGTTCTACCTCTGAGCTACACCCCCGGCCCTATTTTTTATACTTTATTTTTGAAACCGGGTCTCACAAAGTTGCGGAGGGCCTCATTAACTAGCTGAGGCTGGCCGCGAACCCGGGTCCTCTGGTCTCCGCCTCCCAAGTACTAGGATTACAAGCGTGCACCACCATGGCGGCACAGTGTGACATTTTAATACATGAATACAATGTGTAAGAATCAGATCAGGGTGACTGGAATATCTATCACCTCAGACATGTATCATTTCTTTGTGTTAGAAACATTCAAAATTCTCTCTACTAGTTATTTTGAAATATTCAACAATTTGTTGTCAACCATATTATCCTACTGTGCTGTAGAGCATTAGAAAGTATTCCCTACATCCAACTGCACTGCTATACCCATTAACCATCCTCTCTCTACCCTTGCTCCCCCACACCCTTCCCAGGTTCACTATTTTATTCTCTACTTGAGATAAACATTTTATTTATTTTATTTTTTATTTTTTTTGTGGTACCAGGGATTGAACACAGGGGCGTTCTACCTCCACGCTACGCCCCCGGACCTATTTTTTATACTTTATTTTGAAACCGGGTCTCATGAAGTTGCGGAGGGCCTCACTAAGGAGAGAGAGAGAGAGAGAGAGAGCTGAGGCTGGCCGCAAACCCGGATCCTCCGGTCTCCGCCTCCCAAAGTACTGGGATTACAAGCGTGCGCCACCACGCCCGACGAGATAAACATTTTAGCTTCCACATGTGAGTTAGAACATGCAGTATTTGTCTTATCTGTTGTTCTTTGCCAGACTCATTTCACTTACCGTGGTATTCTGCAGCTGCATCCGTGTGAAGGTGTGTTACGCTGAAAGGACTCGAGGGTACTCCAATTGTTTTGATGATGCAAATATCTGTGCAGTTTATTTTCCATAGCAGCAATTATTATTACTATTATTTAATACCGGGGATTGATCCCAGGGGCATTCTACTGCTGAGCTACACCCCAGCCCTATTTTATTTTTTATTTTGAAACACTGTCTTGCTAAGTTTCTGAGGGCCTCTCTAAGTCACTGAGGCTGGTCTCAAACCTGTGATCCTCCTGTCCCAGCCTCCCAAGTACTGGGATTACAAGTGTGTGCCACCATGCTGGCTTTAGCAGCAGAAATTATAACTAACATTTTGCAGCAACAGGCTTCTTATAGGGTGTTGTCTGTAATAGGCACTTGTTGTCCCAGGGAAAAGTTTTAGGGGAGGGGGATGGGATTGTCGAATTGAAGGAATTAAATGAAAACATTAATACCAAGGAGGTAAGGGTCACCAGGGAAAGATAATCCTTGATAAAAGGTCAAATTAAAATTAATCAGAGTCAGGATCTTAGGAAAAATGATCCAAGAAGTAAGTCAATGGCACAATAATTTGACTATTTTTTTTAAAACCAAAATTCTTATGAAATCTTCCTTTTTCAGTCATGGAGGAATGGCTTGATGCAGCAATACTGTGTTGGTGGTGTAGTTAGAGTTCCCTGATGATCGTACCACCTCCTTTTGTCACTTCTCACAGTCAGTCTTCCTGGTCTTCACGCATGCTCTCTGAGTTCCCTGGAAAGCACAGACCCCTCCCTCTTGGCTGTGTACAGGCCTCTCCCTCTGCACTGTGAAGGCGTGTCCCTTGGTTGGTTCTTTCCCCGCTGCAATATTTACTGCACGTTATTGTGAGCTCAATACCTTATATCTTTCTTCCCTTCTGTGCATTTTGAGAGAGAAAGGATGATGCTTTTCTTGTTCATCTCTAGATGTGTTCCCAAGATCTGGGCAGAGTCTGACCAAAGGGTGGCATTCAATACAAGTGCTGAGCGACTGAATCTGGACGGAGCCTTCTAGCCTTGAAATGTTGAAACTGACTATGGCACCAATCAAGAGCTCTCCACCCAGTGATGGAGGGCAGGGACTGGTGATTACTCCTGGACTCAGGGTTTGGTGGGCTTCAGGCACAGCCCTTGCTCAGTGCCCCGGTGAGAGTCAGGCCAGGGCCCCATCTATTTAACTCTAGCATCACGGAAGACCTCCTGCCATCATTCTTGCTCCCTGTCCCTGCTCTGGTGCCTCCAGGAAGCTAGCTGTCAAGCCTGTCTGTGTTTGCTCAGAGCTTTCCCCAGATGTCTAGCTTATTTCAAGTCTACCAAGAGGCCTGTGACCACCTCACTCTATCCCCTGACTCCACCACATACTGAGTTTGGGAAAAGTACTTCTACTATCCTAAGTTCCATATTCCTCATTTCAGAAATGGGGATGTTGATATCGATTTCATATGTTTGCTGTGAGAGCTACATGAGTTAATAAAGTACTTAGCGTAATCCCTGAAACCTAAGAAGTTTCCAGTAATTGTTATTAGTATTATACACAGTGGAGGCTTCTAAAAGAGGTAATGTGAGAAATGCTGAAGTCTTTATGCCCAGACAGGGTGAGCATGACATTTTCTTTTTGGTACTAGAGATTGAACTCAGGGGCATTCTACCTCCAAGCTACACTCCAGTCCCTTTTTTTCTTTATTTTTTTATTTTGAAACAGGGTCTCGCTAAATTGTTGATGCTGGCCTCAAGCCTGTGATCCTTCTGTCTCAGCCTCCCAAGTCCTGAGATTACAGGTGCGTGCCACTGTGTTTGGCAAGCATGGCCTTTTCTAAGCCTCAACCTGAACTAGCTGTGGCAGAAACTGTTCACTTCCCCCAAGCTCCATTCACTTCTTCTTCTTCGTTTAATTAAAGACCCATACCCCCTCCCCATTTTCAGTGAGTGCATGGAAATGCAGGAGCCGTGATTTCCAACCTGGTTTCCAGTGGGATCTAAGCAAGTGAAATGTATTTCCTTCTCTTTCTCTCTCCCCTTTTTGCAGGCCCTAGTGGTGGTTTGCTCGTTTTGGAAATGAGGATGTTGACAGCAACCTTTGGAAACAATGGGGTAAGAAGGTAGAAAGATTGTGGGTGGCCTGATGAAGCAGAGCTGCCAGCCCCCATCGACTCTGGCTGTTACAGGAAATAGAGAAGGCAACTCCTCTAGATCGCTGTGCTTAACCTATAATGTGATGAACACACCAGCCCAGGGAGAAAGTCTGAGTGTGAGTGGGGCAGAGTGGGAGAGAGACAGGATGTGGAGGGGAGAGCAAGAACAGCAATGCGCTTTCTCAACACCGGGGCTTTATTCTCTTTTCTTTTGTAGCCATGTCAGCAAAAGCACATAGATACACAGAATAGGGATTTTCAGTGAGATTCTTCCAAATGGTCATAGGGCTTGGCAAAGGGTCCTGTGTGGAGATCCGTGAGTGTCCAGTGAATGGAGCAGAAACTAAATTAATAACTGTGTTTCCATTGTGCAGCAAGAGTATGATGCAAGATTATCATCCTGTAGAAATCTACAGAATGGTAGCAGATAGCAGAAGTCAAGTTCCTTGTTCTAGTATTGAGTACAGTTGAATAACTTTAAAGTGATACTGAAATTTTCCAATCTAGATTTCATTAGCAAGGGGAAGATAATAATTCCAAGTGAACACACCAGGGCTTACCTGCAAAATCCTTTATGCACTTTTCTCAGATTTTTTTTTGGTACTGAGGATTGAACTCAAGGGCATTCTACCTCTGCTATAGCCCCAGCCCTTATTACTTTTTATTTTTTATTTTTTATTTTTATTTTTTTTTTTTGTGGTACTGGGGATTGAACCCAGGGGCGTTCTACCTCTGCGCTACACCCCCGGCCGTATTTTTTTATACTTTATTTTGAAACTGGGTCTCACATAGTTGCGGAGGGCCTCACTAGGT
>PVJS01055842.1:0-12517 GCA_004027185.1 Glis glis
CCCCCCCCCCCCCCGTCTCTCTCTCTCTACTTAGTGCGGGGGGGTGTAGCGCGGAGGTAGAACGCCCCTGGGTTCAATCCCCGATACCGCAAAAAAAAAAAAAGGCAGAAAGGGGATGAAACAGCCCCTTATAGAGGGTAACATGGGTGCAGAGTGGTTAGCAATAGGTGGATTTTGTAGTCGTGTGTATGTTTGGGGAGGAGTACTGGGGATGGAACCCAGAGGCATTCTACCTCTAAGCTACACCCCCATCTCTATTTTATTTTTATATTGCAACAGGGTCTCGATAAGACCTTGATAAGTTGCTGAGGCTGACCTCGAACCTGCAATACTCCTGTCTCAGCCTCCCAAGTACTGAGATTACAGGTATGCACCACTGCACCTCACTGATTTTCGTGTCTTTTAATCCCACACACCTTTATGAGGCCTTTCCTCTTCCTGAGGGCTCGCAGGGACACCTGTGTTCCTCCACATCCTAATGTCTGTACATGTTGATCTCTTCTATATCTTTCAGTACCCAGCATCTCAAAATTCTCCTTCCTTCCTTCCTTCCTTCCTTCCTTCCTTCCTTCCTTCCTTCCTTCCTTTGAACCTAGGGACATTCTACCTCTGAGCTATACCCCCAGCCCTATTTTATTTTGAAACAGAGTCTCACTAAGTAGCTAAGGGCCTTGCTAAATTGCTGAGGCTAGTCTTGAACCTGAGATTCTCCTGTCTCAGCCTCCCAAGTACTGAGATTCCAGACATGCACCACCATGCTTGGCTTCACCTGCTGTTTCTTTAGCTCAGTGAACTTCATTCTCACCATGCCCCATGGGAAATGGGAATTTAGCAATGTGTTCAGACACCCCTGGTTTAAAAGCAAAGAAAAACAACCCCTGAGCCAGGCATGGTGTGGCACATGCCTGGAATCTCAATACTTGGGAGGCTGAGACAGGAGGATCTCAGGTTCGAGGCCAGTCTCAGTGACTTAGTGACACCTTCAACAACGTAACATGACCATTTCAAAGTAAAAAAATAAAAAAGGACTGGGGGATGTAGTCAGAGGTAGAATGCCCCTGGGTTAAATCTCCAGTACAAAAATAAATAAATAAATAAATAATAAAAAGGACTGAGGGGTGTAGCTCAGAGGTAGAGCACCTCTGGGTTCAATCTCCAATACCACCCCCCCAAAGTAATAATAATTAGCTAATTACTTAAAATGTATTTCCTAAGCAAATCAATATCTGCCTATAGTTTATTTTATAAAGAAATAAAGTAATCAAATGTTACAAAAGAGATTCTAAGAAAAATAATTTAGCCTATTCCACCCCAAATTCTGTCCTGTATTGGAAAAGACTTTCAACAGTTTTAGCTGTTTTAACAGTTTCAGCAGTTCTCCTCTTACTTCCCTTGACATCCGTAAATAATAATTATCCTTTGGATATGTCTGCCTTTTACATTATCTATAGATTTTTTTTTCCCTCTGATTGATAATGATCTGACCCATGCAGGCCTTACCTTTCCTCCCCTTCCTCCTCAGAGAGGTATTTTTACTTCTACTGGTTAATTTTGTGACAGTAAGTGATACATGATTACATCATGATTTCTTGCTTCAGTGACTAAACAGAGCATCTCTCTTATTTTTTTTTTTAAATAGCCTTATTGAGATAGAATTCCCATACCATACAATTCACCTACTTAAAGTGTGTAATTCAATGGCTTTTAATTGCAGAGATGTGTTGCCATCAACTTTAGATCAACTTTAGGACATTTCTTTTCCCTCCCTCCCTTCCTTCCTTTCTTCCTTTCTTCTTTCTTTTCTTTCTCTTTCTTTCTTTTTCTGTATTGGGGATTGAACCCAGGAGCATTCTACCTCTGAGCTACACTCCCAGCCCCTTTTATTTTTTGTTTTGAAACAGGGTCCTAGGTTGCTGAGGGTCTTGCTAAGTTGTTGAGGCTGGCCTCCCAAGTACTGGGATTACAGGTGTGCACCACTGTGCCTGGCAGGATGTTTTCATTAGTCCAAGCAGATACCATGTACCCCTTAGCCATCACCCCAATTCTCCACTGACCCCCAGCCTCAGGCAATCAGTGTACTTTCTATCTGAATAGATTTCTGTATTCTAGACATTTCACAGATGTGAAATCATGCAGCATGTGCTCTTTGTGTCTGACTTCTTTCTCTTAGCAATCTTCAAGGTTTGTTCATGTTACAGCTTATGTCAGTGCTTCGTTCCTTTTTGGGGCTGAATAATATTCTACTAGTATGGGCATCTCACTTTTATTTATCCATTTATCTATTGACAAGTATTTGGATTGTTCCTATGTTTGGGTATTATGAATTATGCTTTGTTTTATGGTACTGGGATTGAACCCAGGAGTTTTGTACCTCTGAGCTACACCCCCATCCCTTTTTATTTTGAAACAGGGTCTCACTAAGTTGCTGAGGCTGGTCTTGAACCTACAATCCTCCTGTCTCAGTCTCCCAAGTAGCAGGATTACAGGTGTGCCACCACCCTGCCTGGCTTATTATTAATAATGCTACTGGGAACATTTAAGTACAGGTTTTCGTGTGGACATATGTTTTTATATCTCTCTGGCACATTCCTAGGAGTGGAATTGCAGGGTTAACTACTTACCCTTTTGAGCTCAGGGAAGGACTCTTCAGAAGGGGCCTCATGGAAGCTGCAGGTCATGGACTCTTTCAGGTCTTGTTCCTTCATTGCTCGGGGATTCATCTCACTTTATTGATTGATTGATTGATTGATTGATTATGGTACTGGGGATTGAACCCAGGGGCATTCTACCTCTGAGCTACACCCCCAGCCCTTTTTTTTATTCTTTATTTTGAAACAGGGTCTCACTAAGTTGCGGAGGGCCCCACTAAATAGCTGAGACTGGCCGCAAACCTGTGATCCTCCTGTCTCAGCCTCCCAAGTACTAGGTTTATAAGCGTGTGCCACCACACCCGGCTGGATTTGTCTCACATTTGCCAAGGCCTTCTGCTGACCTCACCCAGGGACCTGGAGGCTGTGGACTCAGATATCTACCTACCTTGAGAAGGTCTTCCACCCTCACTTCTACCTGGGGTAGACAGAATTGTAAAATGACCCCCCCATATTTCTACCCCTGGTGTACACACGTGGTAGAATCCACTCCCTTTGAGTGTGGGGAGGTTACAGCTGACGTGAAGCCCATCAAAAAGGAGTGTCCCGGGTGGGCCAGACCTAACCAGGTGATGTTAAAAGAGAGTCCAGGAATCAGAGAGATTCAAAGCAAGAGAGATTTCCCCTGATATTCTTGAAGAAGAAAACTATAGAGAAGGATGAGACCTGAGAGTGGCAACAGGTAGTAAGAAAACAAACCTCAGTCTTGAAACTGTAAGGAAGTGAATTCTGCTCAACCTGAAGGAGCTTGGAAGCAGATATCTCCCTAGGCAGACCTCCAGATGAGAACAAAGGCAGCTGACATCTTGATTTTAGGCTTGTGAGACCATGAGCAGAAGGTCTGATACACCTGCTGGACTCTTGGTCCATGGAAACAGCGAGATAATAAATGTGTGTTGTTTTAAACCACCCAGCTTGTAAATTTGTTATGCAGCCATAGATGACTAATACACCCTGCAAATCACATTGCGCTGTGAAGGTCACAGAGGGGCCACTCAGCCAGTGCCGCACTAACACCTCCTCCTGCCTCCCCCACTCCCAACAGCCAGCCAACCCTTGTGCAAACCCCCAGGTGGTCCCCCGTGCAGACACCTCCTTCCAGATCCCTTGCATTTCCATCCCCTTCTCTCTGCCCTGCTCTCGTATGGGCTGTGCCACCAGCCCAAACCACCACTCTCTCTGGTCTCATTTCTACATGGTCCTCAAAGACTAACTGTCTGCCTGCCTTTCTTCCTTCCTTTTTCTTTCTTGCTTGTTTTTTTAGGGTACTAGGATTGAACCCAGGAGTGTTCTACCTCTGAGCTACACCCCAGCCTTTTTTTTTATTCTTTATTTTGAAACAGGGTCTCACTAAGTTGCGGAGGGCCTCACTAAGTAGCTGAGACTAGCCACGAACCTGTGATTCTCCTGTCTCAGCCTCCCAAGTACTGGGATTTACAACCATGCGCCACCAAGCCCAGCTTGACTCCAGCCCTTTTTAAATTTGTTTATCTATCTATCTATCTATCTATCTATCATCTATCTGTCTGTCTATCTATCTATCTGTCTATCATCTATCTATTGTGGTACTGGAGATTAAACCCAGGGGCATTCTACCTCTGAACTACACCCCCAACCCTTTTTATTTTTATTTTCTGTGGTACTAGGGATTGAACTCAGGGGCATTCTACCTCTGAGCTTCATCCCCAGGCCTGTATTATTATTGTTGTTGTTATAATTATTATTATTATTATTATTATTATTATTACTATTTAGTACTGGGGATTGAACCCAGAGGCATTGTGCCTCTGAGACAAACTTTGATGTATGGCTCTCTTACCTGGAGCCCACTTCCATCTCTCAGTCATATGACAAACCTCCATCCAGCCATAAAGATTCAGCTGAAGTATGAAGTACTCCCTCCTCCTGAGTCTGCACCCGGCTCCAGATGCTGCCCACTTGCCCTACACCACCTCCTTCAGAGTGCAGGTGCCGCACCTTGTGGGTGGTGTGCAGGTCTGTCTTGCCCACCAGAGAGGGAGTGCCCCAAGGACAGGCACAGGTCTGATTCACTGTGTGTCTCCCAGAGCCCTGCTGATGGACAGGAGGCCTCTGTTCACTGATGCTGAATGAATGAATGAATGAATGAATGGATGAATGAATGAATGATGAGCCAGGGAGTGAGTGCATGCACCCTGGAGGGTCTCCACCCTGGGGCAGCCAGCTCCTCCCGTCCCTGCACACCCTGCGCCTCCTATCCTGGGTGTCCTCTCCCCAGGTGTCTGAGCGGTTCTCATCAGCAGCAGCTGGGCCCTTTGTGTTTTCTCAAGAGGAACACAGTGGCGGTGGCTCGTCTTCCTGCTGCACCAGGAAGAGATGATCAGCATTTCTGAAGCGTCCTCATTCAGGGTGAAGTGGAAATATTCCAGCGCTGGGGAGTCAGGTGGCCTGGGCTTCAGTTCCTGCTTTTCTTTGCCTCCCTAGGGGACCCAGTGCCACAGTGAGGTCCTCTCTGCACCTTCATCTCCAAATCTGTAAAGTAGGAGGCTCACTTAGTGAGCCCTCTTGAGGTGGATGTTCTGGGACTATGATCCAAAAATCACACATCCAGTGGTGGTGCACACTTGTAATCCCAGGACTTGGGAGCCTGAGACAGGAGGTTCGAGGCCAGCCTCAGCAACACGAGGCCCTCTGCAAATTAGTGAGACCCTGTTTCAAAATAAAGAATAAAATATCAGGCTGGGGGTGTAGCTCAGAGGTAGAATGCCCCTGGGTTCCATCCCCAGTACCGAAAAAAAAAAAAAGGAAAAACAAAAATCACACATCCACAGAGCTTTAGCAGAACTTCGGGGATACTGGTTTTAAGCCCCTGAAATCACATACAAAATTTTTCGAGTATGGGCATTTTCTCCTCTAGGGGTCCATAGCTTTTATCTGATTCTCAAAGCAGTCCCTAACCCCCTGCAAGTTAAGAATAACCACTTATCAATCGATTAAGCAAAATTTCATTTATGTTAATAAAAATAAAGGCCAGAGACTGAGATGTAGCTCAATAGTAGAGCACTTACCTTGCATGCCTAAGTCCTGGGTTCTATTTCCAGTACTGGGGGGGGGGGAGGGAAAAATAAAGGGGAGGGGAGAGGAAGAAAGGCAGAGTAGAATATATTGTTTTAAGCCAGTATAGTGGCACATGCTTGTAATTCCAGTACTTGGGAGGCTGAGACAGGAGAATTGCAGATTTGAGGACAGCCTCAGCAACATAGCGGGACTCTGAGTAACCTAGTGAGACCCTGTTTTAAAACAAAACAATACAAAACAAATAAAGGGCTGGGGGTGTAGTTCAGAGGTAGAATGCTCCTGGGTTTAATCCTCAATAACACACACACACACACACACACACACATACACACACTATATTGTTTAAGTAATGTCTAGAGCCATTTTTCTCAACTTTGGTTTTTTTATATCTTAGATCAGGCGATTCTTCTCTGTGGAGGGTGGGGAGTGTCTTGTACATTTAAGGGTGCATGTTATATATCAGTAGGATACCCCAAAATATGTCAACATATTTTCAGATGTAACCTGGGAGCAAAATTGTCCCTCTAGAGAACTATTGACTTAGAAGAAGACATTGCTGACAGCCATTCCCTTCCTCCAGGAGGTAAAGCTGGGACTGAGAAGACTGATAACAAGAAAGCTGCTTTCTTCTTTATACCCTACAGCTGGAATTTTAAGCTCAAGACTAAGTTTTTTTTTTTTTTTTTTTTTGGTACTGGAGATTGAACCCAGGGGCATTCTACCTCCCGGCTACACCCCCAGCCCTCTTTTTATTCTTTATTTTGAAACAGGGTCTCACTAAGTTGCGGAAGACCTCAGTAGCTGAGGCTGGCTGCGAATCCGGATCCTCCTGTCTCAGCCTCCCAAGTACTGGGATTACAAGTGTGCGCCACCATACCTGGCTTGCCAGACTAAGTATTAAATGTATAATAAAAATAGGTTTAGGCCAGGTGTGGTGGCGCACGCCTATAATCCCTATACTGGGGATGCCAAGACAGGAGGAGCACAAATTCGAGGCCAGTCTCAGCAATTTAGCAAGGCCCTGACGCAGAATGAAAGATAAAAAGAATTGGGCATGGTGGCACACGCTTGTCATCCCAGTACTTGGGAGGCTGAGACAGGAGGATCCGAGTTTGTGGCCAACCTCAGCTACTTAGTGAGGCCCTCCGCAACTTAGTGAGACCCTGTTTCAAAATAAAAGAATAAAAAATAGGGCTGGGGGTGTAGCTCGGAGGTAGAATGCCCCTGGGTTCAATCCCCAGTAGCGCAATAATTAATTAATTAATTAATTAAAAAAGGGCTGTGGGTAGAGCTCAGAGGTAGAATGCTCCTGGATTATCTCCAGATCCCCAGTATCTTCCCCCCAAAGAAGAGTTTATTGTTAAAATAAATTACCTTCACACAGTCACTAAAAGAATGAGGCACCGGCCTGGGGTAAGGCTCAGTGTTAGAGTGTTTGCCTAACATATATGTGCTCCTGAGTTTCATCTCCAGCACTGAAAAAAAAAAAAGATGGAATGAGATAGCCCGGCATGGTGGTACTTGGAAGGCTGAGACAGGAGGATTGCAGGTTCAAGGACAGCCTCATCAAATAGTGAAACTTTCATCAACCTAGTGAGACCCTGTTTCAAAATAAAAATAAAAATATGGCTGAGGGTGTAGCTCAGAAGTAGAATGCCCCTGGGTTCAATCTCTAGTACCACACACACACACACAAAGATAAATCTCTACATCTGATACATTGCCCCTACACAATTTCAAAACTCAGCTTTTATGTGTTACATCTATTACTATTTAACATAATTCATATTTCTTAGTTTGAAATTTGAGTTAAGAAAAATTATTTTATTTTACTTGATTTATTGCAGTGTTGGGGATTGAAAAAAATTTAAGTATGTATTTTATATATGCATTTTAAATAGTCATGTAACATGTAAAATAATAAATTCACAAGCCAGGTGTGGTGGTGCACACTTATGATCCCAACACTTGTGAGGCTGAGACAGGAGGATTGCAGATTTGAGGCCAGCATCAGCTATTTAGTGAGACTCTCAGCACTCTAGTGAAACCCTGTTTCAAAACAAAAAATAAAAAGGGCTAGGGATGTAGCTCAGAGGGAGAATGCCCTTGGGTTTACACACACACACACACACACACACACACACACACTAAAATAAAATAAAATAAACTCATAGCATACTTACATAGGCAACTTACTTTATTTTATTTTTAAAATTTTTTTTGCAGTACTGGAGATTGAACCCAGAGGCATTCTACCTCTGAGCTACACCCCCAGCTCTATATTTTATTCTTTATTTTGAAACAGGGTCTCACTAAGTTGCAGAGGGCCTCAATAAGTAGCTGAGGCTGTCCGTGAACCTGTGATCCTCCGGTCTCAGCCTCCCAAGTACTGGGATTACAAGCGTGTTCCACCACGCTTGGCTTAAGCAACTCACTTTAAAGAAAAAATAATGATGGTTGCCAAAAGAAAACAAATGTATAGTAATATTGGTTTATATTCTTGAAAATCTATTCAATGTTTAGCTTAATAGAAGAAAGATGAAGTTCTGCTTCTGCATTTTTGTGTTCCTTTTTTTTTAATTGTGTGTGGGGTTTCCCACCACACACACACTGGGGATTGAACCTCTGAGCTATATCCCCATCCCTTTTTATCTTTTGTTTTGAAACAAGGTCTCACATTGCTGAGGGTCTCACTAGTTCCTGAGGCTGTCCTTGAACCTGAAATCCTCCTGTCTCAGCTTCCTAAGTGCTGGAATTACAGGTGTGCACCACCATGCTCAGCTCTCAGGATCTCATTTGTAAAATGAAGATCATATTAACAGTCTCAACCCTCCTTGGGTTTCGGAATGTAAAGTGCTTTGGGACTTGAATGCAAAGTGGCTGGCATGTAGAAAGTGCTTGATAAATTATGCAATTAATTTATGCAAACTATTGTTATTAGGCATTCTTGGAAAACAGTCAGGTAGAGTTATATAACTGATGCTCAATGAGCTCTGTAATACATTATCATGTGAAATTGGAAGGTGCAGAACTATGAGCATTCCATGATAAATGTTATATAAAATAAAATGTATATGCTATGCACACATCTGTATGTGGAATTAAACACATGCCTATATTCTTGAATATGCATAAAGCATCCTGCACTATGTTCAAAGCTGATAGTACCTTGAGGGGAAGGGGAGTTTTGAATGGCAACACTTCTGGATTCACTTTAGATCAATGAATGTGGAACTTTTCACAGCATTCTGTTAAAATAAATCCTAGCCAGGTGTGTTGGCACATACCTGTAATCCTAGTACTTGGAAGGCTGAGACAGGAGGATCACAGGTTCAAGGCCAGCCTCAGCAACTTAGCAAGACCTTTGGCAATTTAGTGAGACCCTATTTCAAAATTTAAAGATAAAAAAGGCTGGAGGAGTATAGCTCAGAAGTAAAAGGCCCCTGGGTCGAAGCCCCAGTACCAAAAAAAAAATTTGTTTTAAATAAATAAAATCTATGGGATTCTATCCCATTTTCTTTTTTTTTTTTGCGGTACCGGGGATTGAACGCAGGGACGTTCTACCTCTGCGCTACACCCCCGGCCCTATTTTTTATACTGTATTTTGAAACCGGGTCTCACGAAGTTGCAGAGGGCCTCACTAAGGAGAGAGAGAGAGAGAGAGAGAGAGAGAGAGAGAGAGAGAGAGACAGGGAGAGAGAGAGAGCGAGAGAGCTGAGGCTGGCCGCGAACCTGGATCCTCCGGTCTCCGCCTCCCAAAGTACTGGGATTACAAGCGTGCACCACCACACCCGGCCCTATCCCATTTTCAAAACATGGAAAAAAAAAAAACAAAATAAAAAGCTAGTTTAACTTTTTATTTTATTTTGTTGTTGTTGTTTTTATTTGTCCCCCCCCTTTGGCTTAGTACTCTAAAAGAACATAAACTGTAGGGTTTTAGGTTGTTATGTTCCAGACAAAGTCAGCAAATATCCAACACTTGCATCACCACTGCCCATGCTGCAGGCGAGGCAGACAGAACCAATCAATCAGCACGGCAGACAGCACCAATCTATGGGGACATTCTTTCCTATTGAGCGAACATTCAGAATCTTTCTAATACTGTGCTCCAAGCAGCCACTGTGAATCAATTAGTCTTAACCAAGAAGCTGAACGATATTTGCCATTGCAAATCTCAAGCATGACCTTCAGAAATTCCTGGAATCATGGAAAATGACTCAGAGTATTTCCCTTGGGGAGTCTGACCCTGCTGAATTTTAGTTCTTTCCTGCGAACCTACCAGGATCACCCTCTCTGTTCCAGAGGGATTTGGCATATTTCTAAACCATCCCCCTCATTTTTTTTTTAACAAAAAAGGAAACCAAAGCCCCAGAGATTAAAAGACTTGCTCAAGGTCACAGAATGAGTTTGCATCAAATCTGTAGTAGTAAAATACAACAGCTAATAGAATTGACTCTAGGGTTACCCAGGCTCTCTTTTGCATCTTACCAGCTAAGTGACCTCACTTCCCTGAACCTCAGTTTCTTCATCTATAAATGGGGTAATTGTGGAATGTCTAGTTCAGGGGACAGTGGAGGATCTAATGAACTAATAAATAAATGAAAATTAGCCAAGAGTGGTGGCACACACCTGTAATCCCAGTACTTGGGAGGCTGAAGCAGGAGGATCACAGGTTCAATGACAGCTTCAGCAACTTAGTGAGACCCTCAGCAACTTAGTGAGACTTGGTTTCAAAATAAAAAATAAAAAGACTGGCGGTGTAGCTAGGAGGTAGAATGCCCCTGGGTTCAATCAATCTCCAGTACCAAAAATAAAAATTGATTAATTAATAAAAAATTGCTCAGCACAGTGACAGATACCTAATGACAGTTCCATCAGTGTAACTGTGGTTCTTTCTAGTTGTGGTGTTGTTGCAAATGTTGTTCTGTGTGTGTGTGTGTGTGTGTGTGTGTGTGTGTGTGAGCACGCACTGGGGATTAAACCCAGGGGAATTCTACCTCTGAGCTACACCCCTAGCCCTTTTTATTTTATTTATTTTTTTGTTGGTACCAGGAATTGAACCCAGGGGCATTCTACCTCCGAGTTACACCCCCAGCCCTATTTTTTATTCTTTATTTTTGAAACAGGGTCTAAGTTGTGGTCTAAGCGTGTGCCACCACGCCCGGCTGCCAGCCCAAATTATTTTGAAACAGGGTCTCACTAAGTTGTTGGGGGTTTTCCGAAGTTGTTAAGGCTGGCCTTGAACTTGCCATCCTTCTGTCTCAGTCTCTCAAGTACTGGGATTAAAAGCATGTGCCACCGCATGTGGCCAGAGTTTGTTTTTATTGCCCCTCAGGATGCTACATCTAGACAACCAGAGAAGAAGGGGCCGGCACTGTACTTCCTTCCCAATACACTTCAAGAATGAGTTTATTGGGGTGGGCGTGTGGCTCAGTGGTACAGTGCTTGCCTAGCACGAAGGAGGCCCTGGGTTCATTCCCAGCACTGGGGGTGGGGGCTGGGGGCAATCTGCAGAATAAGCTTATCAAACATCTCAGTTGTTCTTCTCAACCTCTCAGTATGGTGGGTGAGGTGGTAGCTCTCCAAGCCCATTTCTGAACCTCCTCTCACCTGCAAAAAAATGGCATAATTCCTACATCCAGGGCTCCTGTGAATGCCTAATGGGATCGTGTTCGGAAGGAAAGTGTCTGGCTCGGGGTAGGTGTGTGACAAATGGTAGCAGTTGTTTCTCGACAGAGTTACAGAGTCAAGCACTAGGAGATCCCGCTGCTCCTTGGGACAAGGGGAAGGAAGCTTAAGTTTTGGGAACAGACGGACCTGGTTTCAGCTAATGGCTTTGTTGGTCTTTTTCTTTTCTCCTCTTTGCTTTCTTCTTCCTTTCTTTTCTTTTTCTTTCTTTCTTTTTTTTTGTACTGGGGATTGAACCCAGGGCATTCTACCTCCATGCTATATCCCCAGTCCTTTTTCATTTTTTTTATTTTGAAATAGGGTCTTGCTAAATTGCTGAGGCTGGCCTAGAACCTGCAATACTCCTGTGATCCTTCTGTCTCAGCCTCCCAAGTACTGGGATTACAGTCTTGTGCCACCATGTCCAGCCTCCTTTGTTGATTTCTATGTGATCTTGGATGCGTCCTTTACCTCTCTGGATCCATCTGCACAATGAGGACAATAAATACAACAAATCCAACATGGGGGCTTGGGAAGCAAGTTCTATGAAGAAATGAATGAAGAAAGGCAAGTAAAGCCAGGTGTGGTGGTGATGCATGCCTCTATTCCCAGTACTTGGGGGACTGAGACAGAAGGATCAAGGTTCGAGGCCAGCCTCAGCAACTTAGCAAGGCCCTCAGCATTTTAGAAAGACCCTGTTTCAAAAACAAAAATTAAAAAATGAGTCAGACGTGTCAGCACACACTTGTAATCCCAGTACTTGGGAAGTGGAGACCGGAGGATCCGGGTTCTTTGGGGCCAGCCTCAGCTACTTAGTGAGGCCTCCGCAACTTAGTGAGACCCTGTTTCAAAATAAAGAATAAAAAATAGGGCTGGGGGTGTAGCTCGGAGGTAAAATGCCCCTGGGTTCAATCCCCAGGACCGCAAAACAAAACAAAACAAAACAAAAACCTTAAAACTAATCTAACCTTATCTTACAGCCTTTTAGGCTACAACCCTTGGGGGAAAGACCAGGACTAAGCCCCCTGAATTCAATCCCCTCCCTCTGGACAGGCAGAGACGTGTTTGAAATAAAGTTTATTGAAGTTTCTGTCGGTATTTACATATGATACACGGTAAATAACAGAGCCAGGCCCCCCCACCCC
>PVJS01055843.1:0-12530 GCA_004027185.1 Glis glis
TCCTGAGTATGTTCAATGTTTACAAGATCACTTAAACTTCTGAATTATTCAAATGTTATTGGGGCTTTTGTGTGCTTTTGCCTTGGAGAAGGGCAAATGAAACATGACATACAATGATAAGACAGGTATAACTTCTGATCTTGATCATTAAAGGTCAATAGCAATAACCCCTTTCCAAGCTCTAAGGAGAACGTCCATGATGGTCCTTCTGTACTTCTCTTAGATTTCTTACTCTCTAGATTATATACAAAGAGAAATAAACAAAATACCACAAGATAGTCTTGCTCTCAAGAGGACTGTGTTGCTAGTACAATTTATACTACTTTACAAGATGTGTATGTGTATCACCCTTGTTCCTGTGAATTACCAAACGTCATTCCATTTTCACTGCATGGATTAACATGGCTTCATAAATTGTTCTTCAACAGCACCGCAAGAAACTGGCTTATACTTATGTCCTAGAAAATATGTTTTAGTATTCCTGAATGATATCCAGAATTAATCTTGCTAGGTCAAAGACTATATGCATTTAAGTTTTAGTGGGTAATGTAAAATAGTATCAAAAGAGGTAGCGACATTGTCATCTATGGTGGACAACAGTAGATATTACCCACATATTGAATATTTGCAATCGAATGCATTAATGATGATGTTTCACTCTTTGGGTTGCTTGTGAGAATGGGCATCATTTCAAGTAAAATAGATAATTACAAACAGCTTATAAGAATTAAGAAAATAATATAGTGACCACCAGAATCCAATGACTCTTCTTTAAACTTTTGTGGTAAAATAAACAACTTGCAAAATATAAAAAAACATGAGCACATTTTCTAAGCATTTAGTAATTTTTTACAGCATTTATTTGGAATTTAACGATAATGATGTGTGACTTGAATGGTAGCATATTTCAGTGGATAGACAGATGCTAGATAAAATCAAAATACCCTTATTCTAATGATTTCAAAAGCCAAGTAAAATAACAATAGTGGCAATTGTATATCTATTTTACATAGTACCAAAACCGTGTTTAATATTTATTTTAAAATTTTGAAACACATTTAAATATTTTCAATGTAAAAGATGTGTGATAAGTGTAAAATAAAACAATAGATACTAAGTGATATGTTCCTTAAACACTTTTAGTAGACCAAATTAATAGAAATGAAAGTTTTATAATAAACAAACTAAGCAATAAGAACAGACCAAATTTTATTAACCACAAAAAATGTTTAAAAAATCTTCAACCTTACTTATAAGTAGCCTTCTAATACACAAAGTGGATCAGTGGTATGATCATCATAAGAGAACTTTTGTGCAAAATGTTTCATGCTGCTGATAAACTCTTTCGGAGTCTATACTAGTGCCAGGAATGTGAGGAGGTATTTATGAGCTAACTCCAGTAGTTTCTTCTGACTTCTTCCTCTTCAAATAATTCCATAGCTTATTGACAACACTGAAAAATCTTTTTGAAAACTCTTTCTGCTTTTTTGATAGGGATGGAAGGGGAAGTGTAGATTTGGTTTCAAAGGAGCCATTTCCAGTTTGCCTCACTCTTTAGCATCATGAAGTATATGTGACAATTCTGATGAGGCGTCTCCTGTGTCATTTTCAAGATTGTCATGTTTATGTTCTACTATGTCTGAAGGACTTTGAAAACAGAGTAAGAACCGTTCTTAGCACCCAAGCTTTGCTTTGTGTATTATTTTCTTCTACTTCTTGAGCATTTTGAGTTATAGAATAGCTCCTCTACTCAATACAAAATTTTAATGCAGTGTGTCAATCTCTGAGACTGTGTTCACATGTAAGGATAAATTTTCAGATTTTACAGATCAAAAAATAATGTTTTGCATCTCTTAATATCTGTAACTATCATTTTAAACACTTTGTAGCTAGATTCTCTGTTGTTTGAGGGGTAAAACTCAGGACAGTGCTGTTAACTGCTCTGGTAGATGGTGCTTTGTCTTGTTATGGTGAACATTGAAAGAACTGAAGGGAAATATACAACAAATGCTGCATGCATGGATGTATTTATCACTCTGAACCTCACTATGATGGACAGTTATACTGCACCAATAAAAAATAAACATTGTTCTTTTTTTAAAAAGAGCAGTCTCTTATACAAGCCCATTGAAACTATCTTGTTATACCTGCAATTATTCATATCTGCAAAGGGGACAAATATATTTAATGTTTCTGAAATTAGATTAAATATAATCTATATGGGTTAGATTTTATAGCCCCAATTAAGGAGAAACAGGGCAAGTACTGATGTACATAATCGGGTTAGACTTTAAGGCCGAAATCAAGGAGAAGCAGGCTAAGTATAGTTGCAAATAATCACATACTTGAGTAAAAATCAGTTTCAGAGTGTATAATGGTGGTTAACAATTGACACAAAAACTTGAGTGAGCTACAAAGCAATACAACTAATCCAACAATTATTGAGTTATTGGAACATCAAGGTCAGCTGTAGAATACAAAATCCCATTGTTTTCTTCCCTGATCAGATTACATCACCTTTTATGTTGTCATTGCTGACATTACGATATACCAGACTGGCAACTTCCTGGACAGCCAGTCTAGCAGAGGTGTTAAAAATCCATCCTTTGGAAATAGTCAGAAATGTGGTTCTAGTTAACTCTGGTTTGCACCAAAAACTGCTAACATAACTGTCAAAAGGGAAAATGGTCCAGCTCCAGAGCATGTAACAAACCTCTTATTTTGAATCTGAACATGTGACAGAAAAAAAGTTATTTATAGCCTTCCATTTCTTTCTAAGGCTGGTGAGTTGTACCAACTATAGGGTCTTTTGTCTGCTGAACATTCACACAGAAAATTGTCATCTTTATCCTAATGGTCTCTGGCACTCTTAAAAACGGTAGTGGGTAGAGGCTGTTGGAGATTGAAACAAGACAGAACTCCATTACTTTGACTAAAAATGAGAGAGGGGCTTGAGAGGTAGGGGGTGGGAATGAAAAATCAGAGGAAAAGAAAAAAATTAAGGAATGGCTAAGAAGGCTAAATAAGGGGGCAGGGAGAAGAGAACTAGTGTCAGCAAGGCGGAGACTTATCTAATTGGGCATTTGGAAAGGCAATGCTGTGTTTCATTCAATGTATACTCTCTCTTTCATTGTAACAAATACAACTTTGGAAAATGCAACACTGCACTTTGGTGAATGAAGGTTATTTTAGGAAGAGCCCAAAGAGGAGGATAAAAGGACAATTGACATATATTATTTTCAAATAACAGGAAAAAGACACAACTTATTTTATATACCACTTATATTAAATGATGTTTCTCCCTATCTCACTATAGAAATGTTAATTGATACTTTAAGGAAAATAATTAGATATCAAATAATTGGTGTGCTTAGAGCTACCCCAATGGTAGAGGGTTTTAAAATCATGATAGCTTAGGAAATGTTGAAGTGGAACTCACCATCTCTGATATTAAGAATTAGAGGGATGTATTCATGGGAAAGACAGCTTTCTGTTATCTTGTATTTCTATAGAAGGCTGAACTTGACCAATAGAAGCTAGCAGTAGGAAAGTGAGACTGGTTCTAATATAAGAAAGAACTTTTTAGCAACTTAGTTATGCTCAACAATAGAAGTTACTTTGGGAAGCTGTTGAGGCCATTCAAGCAAATATTGATTATTCATATTCCAATTATTCTATTAGACTTATCTGGAATACATAGCCTATATAGTTAGTAGAGGTTGAATTCTATAGTGAATTTCATCCAGTAGTGAATGTGATCAATTCAGAGAAAATAAATAATTCATGTATTGCTGACTATAGAAGAAAAAAATAGATTCTCCCATTTCAACCAGTTAGATTACTATCATTTAGATATTCAGAAATTTCCAAAGTTACCTCTAACATGTTTTGGAAACATAATTAACAATCAAATACACATGAAGTGTGATTTAACTTACCACTGGCTCTCATAAATAAGAGGTAAGAACAAAAAAGTCTTATTTGAAATAGAATTTCAGAGATTTGAAGATAGTGCTAATTTTTGGAAACATGAAGGGGAAAAGCAGGAGAGGGAAAGTAAGAGATAAAGAAATGTAAGACAGTAAAAACAGGAGGAAAGAGCAAAGAAAAGAAAAGAAATGGTAGAGGGAGAAGAGAAGAGAACAGTGCCAGAAGTGAATACGTGTGTGTTCTATTTCCCCTTCCAATGCCTTTCAGCAAGATGACTGAAAGAGGGGTGAGAAAAAAAGATTTATTTTTTAAACATGCACAGTTATGGAGAAAAGGCCACGACTTGCCAAAATCTAGAAAAAAAGCAGCCCCTGAACTCTGACTGGAAGGATTATGAAACTCCAAAAATATACCAGACTGTGAGAACTACCACCTACATTTTCAATGTTTTACAAGTTAAAAATGTCACAGTGCATAAAAATAGTTTTTTTTTTCACCCCTACGGACTGGTGGTTGGTGGTTTAACTTGAGAGACCAGACTGCCGCAGTAGTTTGAATAGCCTGAATATGCATTCACAGCATGGAAGTAGAATAAAAAATGTCTTTCACCAGACATTTCTTGGGTCCAGGAAACATATTTAGTCTTCTATTTCCCCCAGTGTCTTTTTTAGGGAGAAAAAAGGGTAGGGGGGTTGTCTCTGTTTTCAGAAGAGCTTGTAATCAATCCTCTCAAATCCAAAGAGATTGTGTCAGTTTTTGTCATGATTACATAAAGGTCTTTTCATTTTTTTTTAAACAAGCTAGAAAAGTAAAATACGAAACAATGGCACACATTTTCTTAAGAAGAGACTGATTCCTAAGGATGTGCGGCGAGGTCTGAGCGGGCTTGCTTTAAAGGGCTTAGTATTTCTGTGTTCAGCACAGTAGCTCCCTGTTGAAATGCTTCCAGCTTTGATCACGTATACACAAACAAAAGGGGCTCCCTTCCAATTGCCTCGCTTTCTCTGTTCAGAGCACTCTGGTTTCCTCTTGTGGATCTTCTGCTTCACAGTCCTGGGGCATTAGTAAACACCAAAGGTGTCTCAAACATATGGCTAACCACAAGGTTTCTGAGTGAGATTTGGCTTTGAGTGTATCTGATGATTACACATTTCAAATAGAAACCCAGCGGGTGATTCCCTGAGCCTAGCAAGTCTCCATTTGGCTCCAAATGATCTGGGAGTGGATTTTCCTGTTTGAGGATTACTGGATTCTGTAATAGCTCAGCTTCTGTTCCTTTGACCCTTTGGTCACCTCTGCATTCTGGGGACCAAACTGTGATGATAGCTCATTCAATTGTTCAGCAGTGGCAGCCGCCCAGCTGAGGCCAGGTGGGCCCGCAGGAGCAGGTGAAAATGACCCATTAGTAGAAACAGAAACATATTTTTAAATCAGCTCATATGCTCAGTTCACTGCTGAAGGTTTTTATTTCCTCCTTGGATTTCTTTTTCTTTAACTTGTGGTTTTCCTTTTAACCCTGACATTGGTTCATATAATCAAAAAATTATCAATGATGGAGAGTTGAAGCACTCATTTATTTATTTATTTATGTATTTATTTTTGCATTCTATCAGAGGAAAAGCTAAGAAACTCTTTGAAGTGTTTAAAACATCTGCAGTAGCCTAAATGTTTCCACATAGTGTAACTGAATAACAAGTTTTCTTTCTTTATCCCTCTTTTTATTTTCTCACTTTGTCTTTGAAGACATAGTTCTTTCTGCCAGGAATATAGGAATATTCTTCTACTTCTTTTGCTAAATTCCTCTAGAAAACCTACAAAACAGATGCCCTGGGGATCACTGTGTCCCTTTTATAGTCTCTCATAGACCCATGTACTTTTAATGTATAGATTCTATTACAATTATAATTAATTTTAAGTGTGCAATAATTAAGCAGCTGTTTTCTGTCTAATGCCCATCTTCCTCACTGGGCCAACTCTAAGTGGGCTTTGATGGTGTTGATTTTGTTTCATGGTATTAGTGGTTAGCAGAATTCCAGGCCCATGTTATAGGCATTCAATACATATGTGTTGAATGAAAAAGATGGCTGAACATATGAATAAATGACTCGAAAGTTCACTGACCCTTTCCTTGACTTTCTAGTCAAGATAAGGTCTTCTAAAAGTGACTTTCTTGGACAATTCAACAAACCTCCTAGATGTACAGAAGTAGCTCAGTCAGTCCAAAAGTGGGATCGAGGGACATGAGGTCTCCATCCGTTGGACTCCTTTTTCCCTACATGTCATACTCACTGTGACCACGCTTAGTCTGTGCCTCTTACTGGGACCTCTGGGTGAGCAGAAAGAAGGGAAAATGCAAGGAGATGCCAGCGACAATCAGCAGCTGAGCCTCAGGGCTAGAACAGAGCGGACCGTAAACAAGGGAGCTAAAAGGTTGAATGGCTGGGCTTGACTTGGGAGAAGTTGGAACTGTTTGACGTGAACCATTAAATCTGCCCATTTTCAATGTCTCCTCTTCATGGGACTTTTCTCTTCTGAAAGGCTCTGAGTATAATCCAGCTCCAATAATTGCCTTTAGATCTGTCCTCTGGGCTCTGTTCCCTCCTTCAAAATGTCTCTGCTATGTGTCAGAATACTGAAGGTCCTGCTCTTTCTAAAGGGAAAGAGTGTAGTGGAAAAAGTTGGGCTCTAGAATGTGAATGTGTAGATCTGAGTCTCTTCCTACTTGCTAAATTACTTCCCTGCTCTTTCTTCTCTTTTCTCATATAAACCCCACACCATCTACTTCATATTTTCTAGACTGAATATGATAAGGTATTAAAACACTTTATAAATCTCTGTCCAAATCTCCTACTCTTCTCCCTTCCTCTTGCAACTTACTTGACAGAAAAACATGTCCTAAAATATTACCGCATAGTTATGCCTTATGCCATCTTATGCAAAACCTCAAAGCCAAGCTATTTATAAAACAACAACTAAAGCTACTGTTTACCGAGTGCCTGCAGTGGCTACGTGATCTAAACAGCAGTGATTAAATTTAAATAATTATTTATTTTATAGATTTGGAAACTGAGACTCAAAGGTTATTTGGCTGTATTTTAAACCCAGTACTGAGTAAAAATACCATCTTCTTAAATCTCCATCCAAAATGAAATTTCACTTTTTAAAAGGAATTCATTGATTTGTTGAACATTTTAGATACTTTAACAGGCTTGTAGGGAAAATATTAAAAGAGATGTGAGTCTTTAGCCTTTCAAAAAGTTTTAAACTCTAGAGTCATGTTTAAAAACTGCACATATGAACAAAATTTGCATATGATTTCATGGGTTTTATGAACTGCCTTAAGCCAATTTATGGATCTTTGGCTTAATAACCCCTGCAGTAAGGTATTATGAGCCCCATGATATAAAATTCCTTTACAGTACACAGCTAGTTTGGGACTCCCAGGTCAGATGAAAGCAGCTCAATGTGGCTCACGTAAAGCAAGTCAAGATTTTTCATTAGCAGTACTGTTGACATTTTAACACCATATAATTCTTTGTCATTAGGTCTGTCCTATGCTTTGTAAGATATTACCAGCATGCATCCTCATCCCCACCAAACACTAGGTGCCAGGAATTACCACCTCTAGAACTGCCCAATATTCCCTAAGGGCAAAATCTCCCCCATTTGAAAATCACTGAGATAAACTCAACTGGGCACTAAGGTCGGATGCTTAAGTATAAGTCTCTACCACTGATATTTGAAGTTTCGGGATTTATGAATATTTGTGTTTATTGAGCCTTTCGAGCTTGCTTGTCAGAATGAGGTGTGGTCCTTGGCAGCTCCCACTCTGATTAATTTTGATATTCTCTCTTGTGTCAGACTAGGTAAGATGAGCAGGGGGATGGGCACAACTGTTCACAAATACTTCCCACTCACATCTCACCACTGAGCAATCCCTTTGAGTTAACAAATTCCTCTTTTAGAGTGTTACCCCCCTTTCCAAAAGAAGATGAAGCCATATATATTTGCACCTAATTGTGAGTTGCATAATTAGGCCTTGCTTTTTAAAAAAAGTGTTGGACTTTTCAGAACACTAGGTTTTGATTCAAGTCATGATGTTAGGGGGGTTGTGGTGCGCACCTTTAATCCCAGTACTTGGGAGGCTGAGTCAGGAGGATTGCAATTTCAAGGCCAGCCTCAGCACCTTAGCGAGACTGTTTAAAATTAAATAAGTAAATAAATAAATAATAAGGGTTAGAGGTATAGCTTAGAGTTAGAATGCTCCTGGCTTCTAGCCCTAATACCAAGAAAAAATAAAAATGAAAAAGCCTAGAGTGTCTATATGTCTGAGAGGGCAGGGATCTGAAAATTCACTGAGGCAGACATCATCTGATTGTGATCTGGGATAGTGTCTGTCTAAAGAAATGACTGCCAGGAAGATAAAGTGATTGGTTCCATCATCTCCTCTTCCCCGCACCTGCACCAACCCAGTTCTATGTTCTTTCTAAGTAGAGAAGGGGGTAACAGAGGGAAACAGGAACGTGTTATATGAGTTATTCTAATTTGCTTCTCCTCTCAAACCCTGAAGTGAAATTCTCATTTTATACCTGAACATACTGGGACTCATGAATAATAAAGAAATTGACTTACCTCAAACATTCATCAGTTGTTAGGCTGAGGGTGTGGACTGAGGTCTGACTACCCCCTGCTGCTTCCTCCTGTCCCCCTTTCACTCTTTTCCCTCTTCTTTCTCTTCTTTTCACTCTCTTCTTTTTCTTGTTCTTCCTTCTCCTTCTTTCCTTGTCCATCTCTTCTTCTTCCTGACTTTTTATTCTCTCTTTGACTATTTTAAAGTAACATTTGAGAAATAAAAATATAAGTGTTGGGAGCCTTGTTAGTCATCAGCTTTGAGGTCACCTCGGTGGGAGGGGCACAAACTGCCTACCCAAGTGGAGATTTCTCCACGAAGACAAATCTCCAAGGACCATGAGACAGATAAGCAAAGACCCTGACAACTTCCTTGTTTACCCTCTCCTTCCCTGATTCATCTGTGGCTACCTTGATGTTTTTCCCTGACTCACCCCATCACTGCTTTGCTATCTCCTATGATTAATTATTCTTACAATGCTTTGGTTATAACTCTCAATGATAAGTGAGACACTGATGGAAGGAAGGTGAGAAAGAAGAGATATCTCTTCTCCTCCCTGACCTCCTCAGATCTTGTCACGTTGAATCCGTTGTCATTCATGTGAGAGACTTTTAATGAATCAATCAACATCAACACCATACACAACAAATGGTGCCACTACATATAAGTGTATATGTAAAATCTAATAATTAAATAAATCATCAAGAACCATCTGACTCAACTTAATAACTAAGGTATTGCCAAGATAATTGAAGTTACTTCTCTGATCTTCTGTCTTCCTCTAACCCTACCCTACAGATAGCCTTTACCTTAAATTTAGTCCTCATCATTGCTTTGCCTTTTAAAAATGTATGTACACACACATACATATGAGTATATGAACATATAATAAAAAAAACAGCTATAAACCTTGGGCAGAAGCCATCAAAACACATGGATGGGATAAGGTGACTCATCAACTCCCTTTAAGTGACATTCATGCAGCCCAAAGGAAGCTCCCATTTCCAAGCAAGTACCAGAAAATGACATACAACATACCATTTTTGAAAGAGTTCACATATCAGAGAACTCAATATTATATTCCTAGGAATCACTTATGTTTGGGATCATAGCTAAAGGTCATTTATTTTTATGACTCTAAAAATACTACTATCCTATAAATATGCCATATTTATTTAGCCATTTTCCCCATCATTAGATAATTAAGTCTTTTCCATTTTTTTCTATTATGAATAATGCTTCTATGAACACTTGTGTACAAGTTTCTTGTTTCAAGAAATATATATCAGACAGTTTTAGAAATGTTATTGCTGAGTCAAAGGGTATAAAATGTACATTTCTATAAGGTGTTGCCAAATTGGTTTCCACCAAGATGATTCCAAATTATATTACCACCCCGGACATCTAAGAGTCTATGTTGATGTGTATCATCTCCTACACTTGGTATTGCAGACACTTTGCTAAGTTAGTGGGTGTAAAGTGGCAGCTCGTTATGTTCTTGTTTGTTTGGCTTTTTTTTTTTTTTACAATTACTAAAGAGGTTTAGCATCTTACCATACATGTATTTGCCATTTGAGTTCCCTTCTCTGTGAAATGACTGCCCATACTTTGGCCCATTTCTAGTTTTATTCTTTTACTTATAAATTCATAGGAATTCTAATAAATATTGGGTTATAATCTAGTTCATGTTTTATAAATATCTTATCCCAGTCTGTGGCTTGCCTTCACTTTCTAAATAGTGACCACGACATCTGCTTATCACACTACATCTTAATTTCTCAGAAGAGCAATATGTCTATTTAAATTTGTCTTCTCTAATTTTTTTTCTTTTCTTTTTGACAATTATAGAACACTGTTTATACTATTTATTTTATCCAGGCTTTATTAACCTTCACTGGTGCCCAGCAATAATCTATAGTAATAAGATTTTTCAATTTGCAAAGAGTTGGAAACAAAGATGTGCTAGAAGTATGTACATTTCAGAGACAACAAAATGTGTGTGTGTGTGTGTGTGTGTGTGTGTGTGTGTGTGTGTGTGTGTATGTGTGTGTGTACGAAGATTAGAGTTTCTGTTTTACATAGCCAGATGGCAGCATCTGGGCAATTAAAGTCTGGTGGCAAGACCAGATGTACAAGGTAGAAATTGGTCTCTTTGGCAGAATGAGACTTACAATAGGGAAGCTGTTGGCCCCCGGTTCTATAATTTCTTCTTTCTGAGACCAAATCAACTATATTTATCTCCCCCAAATCTATGTTTATCTTCTCCACAGTGCTAGAATTCTAATAATTTAAGATTGATTAGGGTTAGAAACAAAATCCCCAAATAGCCCAAATCCCCAAGTAACCAGGCCTTTGCTTACTTATTTCCAAGTGCCAAGACTGAAGATAGTCTATTTAAGTTAATTTACACCCCAGGGACAGGAGCTCTATCTGGTGCTTGGAGAATTCCATTTAGATAGAGCTGAGGATTCAGCCCACCTCATCATGTGGGCAGGAGAGAAGGAACAACACTTTATAATCCTAACCAGACAGAGAACTTGAGTCGTAGCTACTGCTTATTGAAGGAGTACAGGCACCTGTGTCATCCTTGAAATGAAAGCCTGCACGCTCTGTCCAACTTTTCCTGCTTTTCTTCCAGATAAGGCCAGGAATTCATAACTGGCTGGTTAAAATAAATTTGATTATAGTCATTTATATGCCCTGTTCAACATTCATTTAATAACCATGTAGCAGAATAATGATTTCAGATATCGCTAAAGAGGAATTAAATGATCTTTATTGTCTTGCTTCATTTGGTTATGATATTAATGTCTAAGCAATATGCTTGGCCTTTAGTTGAGCCAGGTGGTATAGGTGTTTGCTCACAGGCAGTGAGCAGGGTAAAAAACAGTAGATTTCAGGGAAAAAAAATGTGAACTGCAAGGGGTCAGAAAGAACTGGGGACAAAATTGGGCTCCAATGATCTCCAGCTGTATAACATGGGACAACTTCTTTTGAAAGTTTGTTCTTTCATTTAATGCCATTCTATTTATTAATTCTTGTTTAAATTTCCTGAGCTATGAGGGTCTTGTTGAGGAAGTTTCTACCTGTGCCTCTATGTTGAAGTGTTGAACCTATGCCCTCCTCTAGAAGCTTTACAGTCTCTGGTCTAACTTCCAGGTGTTTGATCCATCTTGAGTTGACTCCTGTGCAGGGTGAGAGGGAAGGATTTAGTTCCATTTTTCTACAACTGGGTAACCAGTGTTTCCAACACTATTTATTGAAAAGGCTGTCTTTTCTCCAACGTATTTGTTTGGCACCTTTGCTGAAAATCAATTGGCTATAAGTGTGTGGATTTGTTTCTGTATCTTCTATTCTGTTCCATTGGTCTATGTGTCTCTTTTTGTGCCAATACCATACTGTTTTTATTATTATACGTCTGTAGTATAATATGAAGTCAGGAATTGTGATGCCTCCTGCATGGTTCTTATTGCTGAGAATTGCTTTGGCTATTCTGGGTTTTCTGTTTCTCCATATGAAATTTATGACTGATTTTTCTAGGTCTGTGAAGAATATCATTGGTATTTTGAAAGGAATTTCATTGAGTCTGTAGATCACTTTTGGTGGAATGGCCATTTTGATAATATTTATTCTTCCTATCTAAATTTTTACTCATCAAAGGAAACCATCAAGAGTCTAAAGAGAAAGCCTACAGAATGGGAGAAGATCTTTGCCAGCTATCCCTCTGACAGAGGACTAATATCTAGAATATACAAAGAACTTAAAAGACTTTAAACTATTTAGTTCACTTGCCCATTTTTTGATTGGGTTATTTGTTTTTTTAGTGGTGATTTTTTTAAGTTCTCTGTATATTCTAGATATGAGTCCTCTATCAGAGGAGTAGCTGTCAAAAATCTTCTCCCATTCTGACGGCTCTCTGTTGAGGTTCTTTTTGGTTTTTTTTTTTTTTTTTGAGGTACCAGGGATTGAA
>PVJS01055844.1:0-12530 GCA_004027185.1 Glis glis
AGAGAGAGAGAGAGAAAGAGAGAGCTGAGGCTGGCTGTGAACCCAGATCCTCCGGTCTCTGCCTCCCAAAGTACTGGGATTACAAGCATGTGCCACCACGCCCAGCTCATGTCGATTCTTAATAGTCTAATGTTATAATACCATTGAACATAGTAAAGTTTCAGAAAAACATGCATAGATTTACCATGAATGCTTTATGAATTTTTTTGCCACTTCTGTGTAGCTTCATACTGTCAGAAGTGTGAAAACTTTAAAGGTCATTGTATAAATATTCTTCAATTACTTCTTTAAGTAATACCATTAGCAACAAATACTGTTCTTGGACATTATATAACTTCATCCTATAATTGATTGTTTAGTTGATAAAAGTAGGCTTTGATTTTAGTCATGATATTATAATTTGCTTTAGTAAGTAGGAAAAATATATTTTTGCTCAAATATCTGTATTAGTACCTGGATTTTCCACAATACACATCTATAACCCTCTTCCATGTTTTGAATACTCTTTTTGATGGATCAAATCCTATAGTGAAATTCATAGGATAAAAGAATGTGATGTAAATTTCTGAGATTTTCTGTGTCATACAATACTTTCCAGAGGTTCCCAAAATTATTTGGCATTCTGCCCCCTTTTCAGAAAAAAAAAGGCTCAGCACCCCCCTGAAAAATCTACCTTCTTTAAGCCAATAAACAGAAATATGTAATGACAAATTTGTATCTTTTTATGTATCTATTTTGCATTCCAGTACCTTCCAGAAGCTTTATTGTCCATTTTGGGAATCTATGGTTCTCAGTGATAATTTGAAGAAAATAAAAGTCCTTTATAAATTTTTAGTGGAAATCAACACTTCAGAATTTTAAGCTCTCCCTGCGCTATTGTCTTCTCGCCATACTGTTATTAGGAAGATGTCCCAAGCCGGGCGTGGTGGCGCACGCTTGTAATCCCAGTACTTGGGAGGCTGAGATAGGAGGATCCGGGTTCGCGGCTAGCCTCGGCTACTTAGTGAGGCCCTTCGAAGCTTAGTGAGACCCTGTTTCAAAATAAAGAATTGAAAAAAAATAGGACTGGGGGTGTAGCTCGGAGGTAGAATGCCCCTGAGTTCAATCCCCGGTACCGCAAAAAAAAAAAAAAACAAAAAAAGAATTGACATGAAGAAAATATATATAACTGATCATAGGTGACAACTAAATACCAATCTGTGTTACCCAATTTATTTAACATGAGATTAAATAAATTGTCTATGGTCAGTTGACCCTGTCCCTGGTAGACCTGTGGTGAGGCAGCAGAACATGGTAGGTGTGCATCGTGTAGGAAGATCATATCTCTCATTGCTGAAAATGAGAGAGAGGAAGGAATAAGGCTCACGACTCCCATCAAGAACACACCCCCAAGCCGGGCGTGGTGGCGCATGCTTGTAAACCCAGTACTTTGGGAGGTGGAGGATTCAGGTTCGCGGCCAGCCTCAGCTCTCTCTCTCTCTCTCTCTCTCGCTCGCTCTGTCTCTCTCTCTCTACTTAGTGAGGCCCTCCGCAACTTTGTGAGACCCAGTTTCAAAATAAAGTATAAAAAATAGGGCCGGGGGTGTAGCGCGGAGGTAGAACGCCCCTGGGTTCAATCCCTGGTACCACAAAAAAAAAAGAACACACCCCCAATATCCTAAAATCTCCCACTAGACCCCACCTCTTAAAAGATCTACCATCTCCCAATATAGTCTAGCTGGGGGCTAAGTGTTTAAAAGATGGACCTTTGGGGAACATTCCAGATCTAAATTTATATATATCTTTTCCTCACTCAGCATCCACTGGACTTTTAGTCTTTATTTCCACTTCTTCATTTATTTTTTCTAAAGCTAAAATCAGTTGCTAACTAGGAATAACTGCTGACCAAGGACTGGAGGAGATATGAACATTAATTGCCATTTATACAAAATTTCAGCAAAACTTCTTTTAAGTAGGGTGAAGGAGAGTGAGACAGGAACTCAGAATAGTAATAAAGTGATAATGTAATAATTATAAATGAAAATACGATGAGAAAAAAATTAAGTAGAATCAAGGACAAACAAAAATGACACAACAAATCTAAGAGTGCTCCTTCTAAGCACTCTTAGGTTATTAATAATACATTCATTGACTATTTATTCACTACTTGTTCCCAAAGGAAGTTTTGAAGTCTTGGCCAGGGATACAATGAAGAGTTGAGCAATTTACTATCATCTATTTTTTGCAAAGTTGGAAATGCTGAAGACTAAG
This sequence comes from Glis glis, assembly GCA_004027185.1. Lineage (NCBI taxonomy): Eukaryota > Metazoa > Chordata > Mammalia > Rodentia > Gliridae > Glis > Glis glis. The sequence continues at coordinate 2,251 of PVJS01055844.1, forward strand.
TAAGGCTGCCAAACTCCCTGTACTCCCTGTCCTCATTGACATTATAAAATAGCTACCCCAAAGAAAAGAGGAAAGTAAGGAAATCAGGCTAGTATTCATCTATATACAAAAAGGCATCTGCCTGTGAGCTTGTACTATAAAGGTGATAATTTACATTGTCCTCAGTTCTTCCTTTTTTCCCCCTTGTAAAGAGAGAAAAAAATGTCTTTATAATACTTCTCTTTTCTTTAGGTTTCCAAAATGTGCCATGCGATGTTTCTAATTAGATTTTATTCTTCCATAAAATTGCCAAATATAAAAAAGACAGCTTTCACAATGAAGTCGTGGCAGTTTTACGTTGGGCAGGATTATGCATCTTACAATGCCACCTTACAGGTGTTTTACATGAGAACGAGCTTGTCAAGGACTTATTTTTAAATTGCCCCCATTGTGCAGCCTTGACTATGTACTCTTCTCTATCCCTTCGAATAACTGATCTTAGCACAGTTTTGCTAAATTGTGATGTTTTTGTTATTTGAAAGTGTTCATTCTGTCTGTCACACATTATGTAGAAGGATGTCTTGGACCACTGACAGCCTGATGGAGTAATGTCAAAAGCACAATACAAATAATTATTTCCATAGACATTATTTTTGCTTTCCAGCATTTCCGGGCTCTTCACTTATCAAATCATATTTGTTTCCCAACAATAAGGAAATCATGTTCGCGCATTTATTACCTCTCTTCACTACCCAGGCCATGCTAGTCAAGTATTTGATTGTTACTTTTAATTTTGCAAGGATTTTTTTTTCTCCATGGTTTGCTACCTCACATTAGTCTGCCAGCTCATAATCTAAGTTTGCCAAATTTTGTAGTGAATTTTGTGCCATAATTTGTCTGATCTAGCAAAGGCCATACACATGGAAATAGTCACTATCTCAAAAAGTATGTGGGGCTCTACTATGCGCTTTTAGTACAAGGATTGAGCTATCATAGATCTTTATAAGTTAATTAATTGAGAGCAACTAAATGTATTTTTTGTGAATTTAAAACTAATACTAAACATATTAAAAGTCCATTAAAGGGAAATGATGGTAAGAAAAATTAGGAGCAGTAATATTGCCTGAAGATCCTGAAATTAGACTTAATGCCCCTTGTTTAATTAGTATTTAGTTGTATATCATAGTGTTTTAACTATTAAAAGTACCTTTACTTTGAAATATTTATTTTACATTATTTAAAGTATTGCACAAATTTAGTTCATAAGAATGTGAGTAGTTTGCTTCATAACATAAATAATAATTAGAAAAATTATATTAATGCTAATAATTAAAACCTTTTTCAAACTTTTATGATAGTGAATAGTCATATTAGTTTTCTGATGACTCCAAAGTAAATTTTATATTTCTATGATTGGAATATCATTAAGAAATTGCCAATGTAAGAGTTACTTTAAAACATAGGTTCTATATTATAAGATCTTCAAAGCCAATATTAACATATAACAAATATGAGTATTGGTTCTTAGTTTTGGAAATTAAATCAACCATATTATTTATGTCTCATTTTAAATTGAAAACCTATAATGTTTGATTATTCTCTGCTCAAACGTCCTCATTTAAGAGAGATTGCAATGAAATGAAAAATGAACTTCAGCTGAATTTAATTGGCAGACTAAACAGACAATGCTAACAATATTGTCAAATACAAATAAAAATAAAATAATAGCTGGGCGTGGTGGCGCACGCTTGTAATCCCAGTACTTTAGGAGGCAGAGACCGGAGGATCTGGGTTCGCAGCCAGCTTCGGCTCTCTCTCTCTCTCTCTCTCTCTCTCTCTCTCTCTCTCTCTGTCTCTCTCTCTACCTAGTGAGGCCCTCCGCAATTTCGTGAGACCCGGTTTCAAAATAAAGTATAAAAAAAAAATAGGGCCGGGGGTGTAGTGCGGAGGTAGAAAGCCCCTGCGTTCAATCCCCGGTACTGCAAAAAAAAAATAAAATAAAATAATATATCAAGAAAAAATTTTCATTTCTTTATGGAGTAGAGGTACAAATTCTTGAGAGTACAGAAACAAACTGCATGATTCTGATACCGGTAAAATTATTGAAGGTGATACAGAGGGAAAAAAAGTCATGCTAACATACTCTGGAATAAAATTAAGTGGATTTATGTCAGAGGAAAAAAATCAATTTAAAGCAATATTAAAGATTTCTAAAAATTGTTTACATTTTAAAAACATCTTTATTTTGTTCATTATTTAGTTATTTATTGAACCATATTTTATTTAGATAATCTTAGAATCTCAAATGATATATCCAAATGAATCCTTAATCGTTTTTACTAAAGGGAAAGAAAAATGGTAATATAATTATTTCCTCTTTTTCCCCTGTGAAATGTAAGTGGCCTTAGAATTGAGTCAAAGGTAGTCATAGTTTCACTATAAAAGACATGAATGACTGCTAAAGGGTACAAAGGTACAAAGTAATAACACATATGTATGCAACAATAGTTTCATGTAATTCAAATATTTTAGAGAAGAGAAAATATTTCCCTCAAAAAAATTTTAGTAGCTAAACCTTCTCTGAACATGCAGCCGTATTTACATTGTCAGTACTTCTTTGTATTAGGCTTAGTGTAATATTCCTTTTCTGTTTTACACAAATATAGGCATGCATCCCTTAACAATGGTGATTCATTCTGAGAAATGCATTATTAGGTGATTTCATCGAGTATACTTCTCTTAGCCTAGACAGTACAGGTTAAACAATGTTACTTCTTGTTGTTTTTCTTTACTGGTGCATTGCAAGTATAAATGATAATAGGGTTCAGTGTGATGCACGCACACAGCACTTGTGTGTTTTTCTCTGGGCCCCACCCTGCTCTCTCCCCACCCCATATGTAATATTAAAATTGGCATTGATAACTTCATATATGAACATAGGATTATTTGAACTTTTTCCATCATAAAATCTCCCCTAAATTTCCCCTCCCACTATTCTTCTAGTATCTGCCTTATTTATTTGAAGTCCTTCTCATTTACCAAATTCTCCCTAGCTTCCACCTATGAGTGAAAATATATGGCCCTTCACTTTCTGTGACTGGTTAATTTCACTTAGCAAAATCTAGCGGTGCCATTTGTTGTGGATGGTATTGCTGTTGATTGATTGATTGATCGATTGATTAGAAGTCTCTCATGTGCTTGGGAGGCTGAGATCAGAGGATCCATGTTCACTGCTAGCCTCAGCTACTTAGTGAGGCCCTCTGCAACTTAGTGAGACCCAGTTTCAAAATAAAGAATAAAAAACAGGGCTGGGGGTGTAGCTCAGAGGTAGGATGCCCCTGGGTTCAATCCCCAGTACCACACACACACAATAAAAGAAGTCTCTCACATAAATGACAACGGATTCAACATGACAAGATCTGAAGAGGTTAGGGAGAAGAGGAGAAGACAGACAGCATAATATTCTCTAAATCCATCCATTTTCCTGCAAATAACATAATTTTATTCTTCTTAGTCAATGTGGCTTCTTGATGCAATCTAAAGAAGGATGCAGGAGGCTGCTGCAAGAAGACCCTCCTGGTACTGAGTTTATCCCAGGGGCAGGATGGAGTGGTGGAAGCCTGTTTCCTTCCCTTCCTACCCTAGATTTTGTACTCTACCAGATTTCTGTTGGTTCTACGCTGTTCTCTGGAGCCCTTCTTTAATTGTTTTTGTCAAAATGTAGCTGTTTGTTATTTCTGTGTGTGTGTGTGTGTGCTGGAGGTGGGGGTGAAAAGTGCTGGAAGCTTCCAGTTGGCTATTTTCCAGAAATCATTCCTGAGGTCCAGCATCGTGATTTTTTTGTGTACAGATGTAATATGTGTTTCTCTTATTAGAAGCACCTGCCAAAACACACACACACACACACACACACACACACACACACTAATTTTACATTGTATGTTTTTATTCTACTGAATAATGAAATCTTCATTGATGTGATATGCATATTTTAAACCTCATTGCTATGGCAAAACTACAATTAAAAACAAGTGCATCACTTCACAGTTCAACTTCCCAGTTTACAACATTGTTGTCAAACTTAGTCATGGTTAGACTTTTAAATTCTGGACAGATTTGATGTTATAAAATGTCATATCATTATTCCCTGTGAATTTCCTTAATTGCTTAATAACTGACACAGATTATTGGTGAAATTGAACACATTTTTCATGTTTTGTAGGTAGTGAGTTTATTTTTCTGTGACTTTCCTATAAGCAATATTTTCCAATTATTAAAAACCGTATTATTTTATTGTCATACAAGAAATTTTATGCCAATTTTAGATATTGCTACCCTATTATATGTATAGCCAATATTTTCTCTTTTGGTGTTTTATTTTAACTTTGCAGTATTTTGTGTTATAAATTATTTTTTATATTATCAAATGTCTCAGAGTTTTCCTTTGAGTTGTATACATTTGGTTTAGACTAAGAAATATCTTTGTAAACCTGAAGAGAATAAAAATATTCATTCTCTTATACTTTCCCCCTCATTTTTAAAGTTTTAATTTTTCTGGAATTTGTATTTCTACCTGGTGTGAGGTTAGACTTATTATTTTTTAATCTGTATGTCAAAGCAATCTTCCCCAAATGACTTACTAACCAGTCCACACTCACCAATAATGCCTTGCTATTTGATGTCAGTTTTTGCACATGCTTTGATCAGTTTCTTGATGTTTTATATTTGTTTTTTATTTTTATACACTTGTGCCAATTTAATAATATTTCTGATAGATTTGGATAGATTTCTAAGATAGATTTTTCAATTCACATCCCAACTTTATAATTAACCATCTCTATGACCTTTGGCAAATTTGAGAATCTCACTGAGCTTTACTTTCGACATCTGTAAAATAAAATAAAGCTTATCTTTCTTGGCTATAATGAGGATGACATGAGCTGATTTTTATAGAACAGGGTGTAGGAGTAAATAAGTACAATGCATTCTATGCTTTGTAAACAAAAATATGAGAATTGAAAACTAGTACTAAAGTCACTTTTCTTATTATCTATTTTTCAGAACTTTCTTGGCTATTCAAGTATTTTGATTGTTTAGGTACTTTGTTTTTCCAAGAGAACTTTAAGTTATGCCCAATATTGAGGGTTTGTAGCATCTCCAGGTCTACTGTCCATGTTTTCAGGTATTTTATGATACTTTGTGTTAGGCCAAGTTGGTTGGCGACCTATATTACAACCGACCATAAGAATATATTGTTATTTTCATTATGGTATTTCCATAGTATGTAAAAATATGATGACTCATCAAATTGTATGCTTTAAATTAATTAAATATTATACAAATATATCTCAATAAAGGTCTAAAATATCTTTCATTTAAAAATATTAAAATTACAAGATTAATTAATATCTTTCTCTTGTACAACTGTTTCATTTAACATATGTTATATTGCTGTACATTTAATTTGATCTATAACAGCAAGTCACTATACATGCTGCTCATCTGTATATACATATGTGTGTACTTCTCTTACTTATATTTTAGCCAGTGATGAAACATAAGATATCAAGTGCCTGCCCATGAACAATAGCAACTATATTGCCTTGAGACATCCCTACATTCTGTCCAAAACTTTGTAAATAATGGCTTTATTAAACTCTTTCCAAATTACCAAATTTAAGTAGTTTTTTTTCCTATTACCCTAATCTATAATGCCAGTACATTTTTTATTTTCATAATCTTATTTTGTTAAAATTTAAAATATCATAGGTTCCAGATGGTCTCACTACATTGCTAAGGCTATCCTAGAACCTGTGATCCTCCTGTCTCAGCCTCCCAAGTACTGGGATTACAGGTGTGTGCCACATACCTGGCTTTCTGTTTTCTTATAATACATTTTCTGAAGTTTAATTTACTAGCCCGGATAAATATGACCACTATTAATTTACTGGATGAAAGGGAAAGGACATTGTTAGCATATTTGGGAAAGGCTAAACCAATTTAAACTTATATAAGAAATATATGTATTGGTGACAGAATATTTTTCTAGGCACAAATTCAAAACATTAAAATGTTTTAATCATTGTAATTTTGAAAGACAAAAGTGGCATTTGTTTGTACTTGTTTGATTAATAAAGCTATACACTTTTCCACATGCAAAAAAATAAAAAGCATATATAACATCACTTGTGTATCAGTTACTTTATTATAACTGCTGTTACTAATGATATTTTGGATTAATTGCTTTAGAGTCCCCAAACTGAGAAAATAATCATGTGAATCATGCTTGCAGTTAGTTTTTTGATAAGAAAAAAAACTACATTACATCTATCACTCTATTTCTATTGTTTTTCAGAGCCCAAAGCTGTAGCAGTTATTCTTATTTTTCTTAAAACTAGAAAATGTTTATTAAGACATTCTAAATATAGTAATTATAAAATTCTCAAACATGAATTATCTCAAAGGCACATAACTAAAATGAAAATTGAATCTTTTAGCTATAGGCCTGATAAACACTTCAATAAGATGTATTCTCACATCATTTTTATTAGCATGAAAGTGAACTGTAACTCCAAACACTCATTTTGAAATTATCTTTGCTTGACCCACCACTGTCAATTTACATGACTGGAAAACACAGCATATTGATGCCGGAATTTTCTCTTCCTGTGTCCTTCGTATGGTGAAAATTGCTGAATTAAAGTCACGGGACAATGGAAGGACAAGTGTAAGAGTATGACAGTTTTATTTTAAGCCAAGGAAAAATATAGAATAGAGCAACAGAGAATCTCCCACACAGGTTTAGGGGACCCAAAAGACAGTAGCTATTGAAGCTCTCAGGAGATCATCTTTTATACCTTTTTTTTTTCATCTGTCACCAATTGCTCTGACTTTAGATCCTGAGACCCAATGTCCGTGATCCAGTTTCAACCCCTAAATTAAATCCCTATCGTTTAGAGTCACTGTGTGATTGGCCAATTCTCTCTCTCCTGGCTTCCTTCCTTCTGGTGTTGCCCCCCACCTCCATTCTCCCTCCTGATGGCTCTAGGAATTTTGTAGCGGTGCCATTTGTTGGGGATGGTGTTGCTGTTGATTGATTGATTAGAAGTCTCTCACATGAATGACAAGGGATTCAACATGACAAGATCTCAGGAGGCCAGGGAGGAGAAGAGGCATCTCTTCTCTCTCCCCTTCCTTCCATCAGTGTCCCACTTTTCTTGATAGTTATAACCAAAACATTGTAAGAATAATTAATCATAGGAGATAGCAAAGCAGTCAAGGGGTGAGTCAGGGAAAAACATGAAGGTAGTCACAGATGAATCAGGGAAGTAAGGGGTGAACAAGGAAGTTGTCAGGGGCTTTGCTCATCGGTCTCATGGTCCTTGGAGATTTGTTTGCGTGGAGAAATCTCCACTTGGGTGGGCAGTTTGCGCCCCTCCCAAGCTGGACCAAGGTGACCTCAAACTGATGACTTAACAAGGCCCGTAACAGAATTTGTTTACACTGGTTGTTCTTAGAATTCAACCAGCAGAAGGGGCTGAACTTTCATTAAACTTGTACTGTCCCCGCCTTGCCATTGCCATCCTGTATATTATTAACCTTCCTTGTTTCTATACATTTTACAGATGGTTTCTCTTGACCTTTCCTGTTCCTAGGTCCTCTGCCCTAAACTGCCTAGCCATTTCTAACTCCTCAATATTCAATCCCTTACCTTTTCAAAAGTGTTGATGTAAAACAGACAACCTCCATCTTCATAGTATACAATTTTATATTTTGTATTTCTTTTGTATTTTCCCCTAAATATCCAATATTATATAGAAATAGAGAGAAAAAGGCAAAACAGAACAATTATTTACTTAGAATGTAGAACTTCTGTACCTTCTAATGTTCTAAGATATAGAACTTCTATACCTTTTAATGTAAAACAAATAAGACAGAGTGCCAACTTTTGGTAATAGCCTTAATTTTATCAGAGAAGTATTCACTCAATTGTAATATAGTAATGAGTCAGTAAAACTGCTCTGGACTAGAGATACAAAGATGGTTACATCATGTTTCTTTCTTTTGAGAAGCTTATGACAAAATAAGCAAAGACAAACAAGTATAAATATGTTCAGAGTAAATAAAGAAAATAATGAGGAATCACAAAATTAAAAAAATAAGGAATGCTCAATTTGTGTATGCTTCAGAATCTAAGTGTGGATCAAATTGATTGTATAGTATTATTATGTAGTTTAAAAAGGTGTTTATTAGGGACTTTCTATAGAATTTGAAAATCTAGGCCAATAGTAGTGAAAATAATCACAAAGATTTTATGATAGTAGAGAGGCACTGATGAGACTAGGGAAATACAGAAGAATCCAAAGATATGCTAAATTCAAAATTTTTCCACTGATTGTGTGTGATTGATTTTTGTGAAATCTTACTTGGAACTTCTCTCTTTTTCTTTCTCAGCTCTTTTCAAATTTTCTGTTATAAAATCCCTTTTCCATTCTCTTGTCTGATATTTTTTGGTTGTTGTTAGAGAAGCGGCTTTGGAAACATTTGCCATGGCTAAGAATCTGTTGTAGGCAGAGTTTCCACTTACAAAAGTTTGAAACTACTTCAAAATTCTCTTATGATTCCATGAAATGTAAGTCTGCCAGCCAGACTTAACAATCATTAATGTGTAAGTCCTGGTTCAGTCCAGTGACAGACGATCCAGACAGTTGTCAGTTTACAGAAGATTGTCTGAGTCCTTTAGAAATCATAGTCTCCAGAAAAGAGAGAAAGGTGAAGTTAGATTCAGTCAACCAATGCTCAAATATGTATGATTCTGTCATTAATAATTATAATAACTTTACCCATTGGACATCTTTTTTCACCCTTCTGTTAACAATTTGTACATGAGAATAAGTTGGCATAAATCAAAACTATTTCAAATGTACAACTGGCATATATCCTACAGAAAAGTATACGTAATTCCCAGAGAGCAGAATTGGTATAAATAAGACATAATTGTCTGATGAATGATACACATGTTTTCAAGTAATGTACTTTATATGTTCAAAATTTTTTCTTAAATGTGTATTTTCCATGATTGGCTGTGGAAAAATCTATTTGTTCCACATTTTAAAGAATAGATAACTTGCTCTTGGCTACAGTTGGATCCCAAGGAAAATGTAACCTTCCTAATTCTACAAGATGCTTTCTCTCTGTGTATGAAGCACATATTAAAACAGGGTTCCACTAATGCCAAAGAGGGTCATAACTCCTGAAGCACACCTGGGCGTGGCTCACTGCACTGGAGATCATGATGTGCCATGTGCAAGTATAACTCTTAAAGCACACATGGGTGTGGTGTAAGGGCCCTGGCATCATGGCAACACACAGGCGTAGGGCACAAGGTACAATGCCAGCCATGATGGGCAACCATGCCTGCCACCCAACCTTAACCAGTATATGCCTTGACAATCAACTAGAGCCCTAGAAGCCTGAGGACTATCATTGTCAGAACATGAGACTGAGCAACCAGTTTCATCTGCCAAGGAGCCTTGCTACCATGCCATTCTGACCACCAATATTGAAGTTAATGCTGGCTCCACTGGAGTCCTTTGCCCCTTGTAGATGCTGGACAGTTACTCACTTTAGGTTTTGGTTCGGACCACCTGCTGAAGGTCAGCCTAAAGACCTGGACAAGACACACAACAGACTAGGACCCCAGACCCCAGCACAGCCAGAGGAGCTCCATGGTAAACGGACTGCCCGACCTGCTTTCCAGGTTGTACTATTCTCTCTCTCTCTCTCTCTCTTTCTCTGCCCTAATGTGTCATAACTTTGTATAAAGTTTGTTGTAGAGCATTAATGAATAAAGAACCTATCTTGGTCACGATTGCAATAAGCATCCTTGAAATGACTGAGACCATATTTTGGCTGTTTCCACAATCTATGTCTGATCAGAACACTCTAGCCAAAACATAAATATGTAAGACATTTTTGCACTAATTTCATTATGTTAGAGGTCGAATTATTTTTATTGTAAGTCTAGCATTTTTTAAGGCTATTACCAGTTATATATGTGTATAAATTTTGTTTAATTCAGTATCTCCTGAAAACCAAAGCATTTTTTTAACTTTTTATGTTCATTTATTGGTGCATTGTAAATTATAATTATACATTTTGATATATGTCAGGGTATGAACTTCATACATGCACACATTGCACATTTAGCCCTCCCTCCAATCCCACCCTATTCCCTCCCCCTTCCCTCCCTTTCATGCTCCAGATAGTGATTGAGTCTTATAGGTTTGTGTATGTACATC
>PVJS01055845.1:0-12523 GCA_004027185.1 Glis glis
TTTTTTTTTTTTTTTTTTTTTTTTTATTGGTGCATTGTAGTCTCACTTCACAATGAGTATCAGTTTGGTGTTAACATACATGCACACAGCTCTTGGTGTCCCTCCCCCCGCTTCCCCCCCGCCTCCCCCCCACATTTTTTAACCTTAAGAACTGCATTTAATCGACTTTAATTTTTAGGGCAGTTTTAGGTTTATAGAAAACATGGGCAGAAAGTCAAGAGGTGTCATATAACTCCTCGCCCCTCTCCTTCCAGTTTCCTATGGTTGAGCTCTTGTGCTGGGGCGGCACCCTTGCTGCTGTGGAGCCAATAGTGATAGGTTATTGTTAAGTCCACGCTTCCCCTTACAGTTACCCTTGGTGTGGTATATTTTATGGGTTTTGACAAACACCTAGTGTCATGTTTCTGTTACAGTACCAAACAGAATAATTTCACTGCCCTACCCGCCCCCTCTCTACCTGTTTATTGTTCCTCTCAACTTCTTATCTTTTTCCCACCTCCACAGTTCCACCTTTACCAGAATAGCAGGCAGTGGGAATCGCACAGTACACAGCCTTTTTAGATTGGTTCCCTTTACCGAGCAATGTTCATTTAAGGTCCCTCCACATCTCTGCACGGCTTGATAGTCCATTTCTTTTTATGGAGAATTAACACCCCATTGGATGAATGTCTGTTGACCTATCTACCCATTGAAGGGCATTTTGGTTGTTTCCAATTTTTTTTTTTTTTTGTGGCACTAGGGATTGAACCCAGGGGCATTCTACCTCTGAGCTACACCCCCAGCCCTATTTTATTCTTTATTTTGAAACAGGGTCTCACTAAGTTGCGGAGGCCTCACAAGTTGCTGAGGCTGGCTGCGAACCTGTGATCCTCCTGTCTCAACCTCCCAAATACTGGGATTACAAGCATGCACCACCACGCCCGGCTTGGTTGTTTCCAATTTTTAGCACATATTGTTTTTTATGGCATTTTGGTACATTTTTCTTTTTTTTTTTGAATCAGCAGTCTTTCAGAAACCTTGATCCACATACAGGTGTGCTCAACTCTTAATTGATGCCTCCTATACAGAGCAAGAAATGCCCATAACAGGTGTAGATCTGGCAGAGCCCCCCAGCTATATGGCTAGGGGTCCAGATCCGGGGGTTTTCCAATAGGCCTGGAAAGGCTTACCTATTTCCCTAATGTTGGATGTACATCAATATTTTTACATTAGGGTTTCTTCACTTTGGCAGAATTGATATTTTTGGGCTTGAAAACTTTTGGTTGCAGGGCACTGCTGTGGGCAGTGTAGGGTGTTAGCTGCATGCTAACAGCATCCCTGCTTCAACCCCAAATGTCCCTGGACATTGTCAAATGGCCCTCCGGCTCCCTCACCCTCCCTGAGAACCACTGTTTTATTTTATTTTTATTTTTTGGTATTGGATATTGAACCCAGGGGCATTCTACTTCTGAGCTATACCTCCAACCATTTTTATTTTGAAATACAGTCTCGCTAAGTTGCTGAGCCTAGCCTCAAACCTACAATTCTCCTGTCTCAGCCTCCCAAGTATTGGGTTTACAGTCATGCACCACCATGCCCTGCTGAGAACCGCGGCTCTAAATGCTTTGCTATTGCCAGTGCTGCTGTGACGAGAACTTCTGATGCCACCCGGATCCTCCAACAGAAGGTCCAGCCCCAGGAGAAGGCCTTAGCTACATGGGACAGCACATAAGGGCCCCTTTCCCCCCATATCCTTCTGTACTGCACTCTTGCTGGGTGTGTCTGCTTTGATCACAGCCAAATGCTGTCACTAGTGCCAGTGGGTCTCTGGCCGGTTCCTTGAGAGATGACAAATTCAACATCTCCATGAGTTTAAGTTGTCACCACTTGCCAAAGATCATTCTACTCAGAGGGGTCAAGCCTGACTCCTGACTGCGGTCCAGGGACTTTCCCCTGAGCCAGAAAGGTCTCAGCAGTGGGGTCACGGCAGGCCACCATCCACTCTTCCACTCACCCCGACGACCCTGTAGCAGCTCCTGCTGGCTCTTGCCCCAAAACACATCCTCGTCTGACCACTGCTCAGCAGCCCCACTTCCCTGATCATGGTCCAGGCCGCCATCGCCTCTCGCCTGGTTTCCTGCTTTGACAATAGTGCTCCAACATTCCATTTTTTTCATACTGCTCCAGAGCAATATTGTAAAAATATAATTCAGATCATGTCACTCCTGGCTCCCATGGCTCCACATTTTTGTTTAGAATTCCAAAGTGGGCAGATGAATTTTGGGTGTTGCTACTACTTTGTCTGTGGATCTTGTCTCTGCCTTCTGCAGAGGTATCTATATGAGTGGAAATCGAAAGAACCAGCGGATGGATATATAAGGCTCAGGAAAGGGTGGGTCTGGCCCCCGGCGCAGATGCCTCCCTAGATCTGCATGGCCCGCATGATCCCTGCGCTTCCCTCCCTCGCTCCTGATCCTGCCAGTGTTGTCCCATTCCCCTCCCACAAGGGCCAGACAGTCGTGGCCAACGCGACACCTATGATAAGGGTGTGCTGCAGCTTCTGTGCTCCGGTCCCTCCTGACCTGCACAGAGGGGCCAGGTGCCTCACCCTGAGCGCAGAGGAGAGATGATGCTGGTGAGGGAGACTGTGACCCATGGAAGGCGGGAAAGGGAAGAGCTGACAAATAGATTCCTCACTCCCTCTGCTCCTGATGGACTTTTCTGAGCCACAGTACTGCCAGTTCTGCTCGAACACTCAAAAACAAAAATTTGTTCCAATACAATTGATGTATTAGAGAACATGTTGAGTATACTGTGGGTTTCGCACATGCTCGCGCCCAATTTCAGCAGTGAGAAACAGAAGGTGAACTCAGAAAACTCTGTCCAGTGGAATGCAGCTGCACAGGAATAGCAAAATACACGCACATCTGTGAGTTGCCTCAGTTTACCTTATGTGTTAAGAGCTCCGCCACTCACACCTGGTGACACAACTTTGGTTTGATTTCACTCTCTTTTCCCCACTTCACAGTAACTCATAAGCTGCAACCCTCTGACACCAGTTCCTCAAGCAAGTCTTTTTGCAAGATAAAGTGTTCTATTCATTGTACTCTCCTGGTACTTCAAAACCATGGTACCATGTAAAACTACACCTCTGCCATTAGTATTTTTTTTTTCAGTATTATGACCCTGATCACATTTCCCCATAAGCCCTGTGATTTTTAATGTGCAGTTTTGCACAGTGTGGTGAACTGGGGGAACACATATGTTGCACTATAGTAACTGACTGTTCTGCACGTCGCCACTCCAAAGACATCCCATGTGTGGGACCAACTGCCGGCCGTTTCTCATGAAGTGATCGCTCTGCCATACGGTCCATTTGGGGCGCTCGTTTTCTCTCTTCCACGTGCCTTTCCCTCGCTCTTGTTTCTGCTTGGGGTTGCACATTTCCCCTCCTCCCCTCACCCCTGTCCCTGTCTGGGTCCCATCCCCATAAAGTGTTACACCTCTGTTTTGGAGGGAATCCAGGTGACATAGAGCATCCGTATGGAGGCAAATGCAGAACTGTGAGGTGGGACCAGACTTGGTGCAGCCGAGGAACAAGACGCCGCCAGTGGGACTGCAGCGGGGGACTAAGGGGGGAAATCCCAGGAAACCAGGGTGGAGAGGAAGGGAGGGTGAGATCTCTGGGGGGTTGGGAAGCCAGGGAAAGTCTAGTGTAATGAGAAGGTGTCCGATGGTCGCTATCCCTGTGAGTGATGTGACTTGGTTTGTGTTTTAAAGACAGAGCTCTGGCTGAGGTAAGAAAGAAAGACCATGAGCAGCAAGACTGTATGGGGGAGACCACCGAGGCCAGGTGAGCATGACAGAGCCGTGGGGGGCAGAAGCAGGGCTCAGGAAGTGGCGGGCATTACTGCTATCCCTGCACACTTAGGGGGGAAGGAGAAATTCTAGGGACCCAAGGGCCAGTTTTGTGTATTTCCCTATTATGTATTTTTGGGTGGGTCACTGTTCTTTAGAGAAAGGAAGAAAAAAACTTTCAAAAGGCTGGAAAGTTCTTGGGGGTGAAAGGATCATAGTCACAGTGGTTGTAAAAGTGCAAGTGTGTGTGTGTGTGTGTGTGTGGCCAATTTTGTAAGCAAAGACTATTGTTTCCATTCACTTCTTTCAGGGAACAATAACCACAACATGATAAACCACAGTGTAAAGTTGGTCTCTGAAATGTGGCCAAAGAAAAGAGAGATAAATCACACAGGGAAGGTGGAAAATCTCAGGGGCAGATTAAGACAAGCTAGCAATTTGGAGTCTGATTAGAAACTACAAAATCAGAACTTCCAGTTAGGGACTATACTTATAACAGCCCTCTTTTTCGGGGGCAGGGGTGGGAGCAGGGAGGGAGACTGATTTAAGCTAATTAAACCTAGTGCTTAATTAAGTGTTCTTAGATACAAACTGCATCCTGCTTGCATGGTGGATGCAAATCCGGTGCACAGTTCCATGCAAGTGGCTAGATGAAAGTTGTAAGGAGGTGGGGTTTCCGCTGGACATATGAAGGTACTTTTTAATATTGATTTATTTTTGGTACAGGAGATTGAATACAGGGGCATTCTACCTCTGAGCTACACCCCCAGCTCATTTTATTTTTATTTTGAAATGGGCTCCCCAAGTTGAAACAGGGTCTCCCCAGTTCTCACTAAGTTGAGGAGGGTGCCCTCAAACCTTCAATCCTCCTGTTTCAGTCTCCCAAGTACTGGGATTATAGGCACGTGCCACCACGCCTGTCTTGAAGGTACCTTTTTTTGGGGGGGGTTACTGGGGATTGAGCCTAGAGGCATTCTACCTTTGAGCTACACTCCCAGCCCAATTTTATTTCTTATTTGGAAACAGGGTCTCACTAGGTCGATGAGAGCCTTACTACTTGCTGAGGCTGTCCTCGAACCTGCCATCCTCCTGTCTCAGCCTCTCAAGTACAGGGATTATAGTCGTGTACCGCCACACCTGGCTTGAAGGTACCTTTTAAATAGTGAGAATCATGGAGCGGCAGAGTGGGTAGCTTGGAAAGCAGAAAGGGGATGGCTCTTGGAGTTGGGAGAGCTGGCTTCTAGTCCCATGCTGCCTTTCACCAGCAGGGTGATGTTGGGATGGGCAAGTCACCCATCCCAAAGGACTAAATGTTGTCACTACATGAGATGCTTCATGTGACTCCACGCCACAAACTACATTTATTAAACGACTTCGTTTCCATTTATGCTTAAACACCACACACAGAGTGATGCCACAAGGGCAGGAGTTGCCAAGCGCTTCCTGTGTCTATTCCAGATACTGTTCTGAGCCCATGATATGGATTAATACACTGAGTTCTCATAACTCTCAGAGGTGAACAATACCATCCCCATTTACAGAGGACAAGTAACTAACCCTGATCAAGGTCACACAGATACCAGTGGTGACACACAAATGTGGAACCGAGTAGTGACCTCAGGCAAAGAAACGGAGCTTCAGTTAGTGTCTGCCTTGACCTTCTCTGCCTCCCCCAGGGGCTGGCAGCCAACACTTAGCCTGCCCTTCCTTCCTTCCTTCCTTCCTTCCTTCCTTCCTTCCTTCCTTCCTTCCTTCCTTCCTTTCTCCTTCCCTCCCTCCCTCCCTCTCTCCCTCTCCTCCTCCTCCTTCTCCTTCTCCCCTTTCTCCTCCTTCTTCTCTATAGCTCTGAGCTACACCCCAACTCTATTTCATTTTTTATTTGGAAACAGGATCTAAGTTGCTGAGACCCTGGCTAAGTTGCTGGGGCGACTTCGAACCTGTGATCCTCCTGTCTCAGCCTCCCAAATACTGGGATTACAAGAGTACACCACCATGCCTGGCCTTAGTTTTCTTATGTATAAAATCTAAACACCCATTTCTGCTGTGGCTTCCTTTTAACTCCTAGAGTTAAAAGGCTTCAACGTCCAGGTGCTTAGAAAGGCTTCAGAGACACCCAGGCACTGGGACGAGGTGCCAGCTCTCCAGCAGGGACCCTCTCAGCAGTACTCATGAGCTCAGCAAGCGATCTGTGTGCGGCATCGCATCCGCATCCGAGGACCTTGGTCACACAGGTCACCGGGTGTTAATCCAGGCTGGGACTTACGGAACGCCACTGTTTCCTAAGTCGCTCAGGTTTGCTGCACTCGACTCAGCGTGGGTTCCTTTCCCTCCGCCATCTCTTGGGGTATGGACCTGGGGCTCTGCAGTTGGTCCCCATTGTCTGAAGGCTCAGATGACTGGGTGACATCAGGTTTCCATGCCTTTCAGGCTGTGGCAGGCTTCCACCTGTGCCTCTGTTGTGGGATGATCTCCCTGAGGGGCATCTTGGTCTCAGGGATACAAAGGAACAACAACAGCTAGCATTTTCGGTGTCCTTGCTGAGCCTCACCCGGGGCTCTGCACCAGGCAGCCTGTGTCCCAGGCCCAGTCCACCATGGGAACCGGAAGTCGCTCACCGTCACCTGCCTTGGGCTCCTGCCTCTGAAAATGGGAAACCCACAGCGCCTCCCCTGGTGTTGTTCTGGGGACTGAATGACACACAGGCACATTCCCTCGTCCTGGGCAGTGCATGAGAATCGTGGTCAGTGATCTTCAACTCACTGACTTCGCATAACAACCCTCTCAGGGCGGCAAGATTCTTTCCCTTTTATGGCTCAGAGAAGGCGAACCACAGACATACCAGGGTCACACATCTGCAGGCAGCAGAGTCGGCATGCGAACAGGGTTGTGAGGTGCGGGAAGGCGGCCTGGGGTGGAGCTTGGGTTCAGTGGTGGAGACAGCCGGGGCTGGTGTAGACACCTGGCTTTGCCACTCTGAGGCGAGCTCTTTGGGCCTCGGTGTCTTCATCTGTGAAATGGGAATAATGCTAGTCCTGAAGGTAGTAGAAAGAATCAAGTAGGAGATCGACTCAAGGTATTGGGCTACCATGAAAAAAAAAAAAAGAATGTTGCAAGGGGAAAAAAATTGTAGACAGACTTTTTCTTCTTTTTTTTCATCTGACCTATGTTTCTAGGCAGACTGCCTGTAGGGAACCAGAGGCTTTGGAGAGGCATGTGGCGAGCCTTGAGAACAAGCAATGCGGCCAACCCTGGTGCCACCGAGAGTATGCCACGTCCCCGTCCCCCTTGTAATGGGTCTGCGTCACTGTACACCCTGGGGTCAGGGACGATGTGGAAGACGCTGGTGCTGGTTTCAATGTCCTGAGCTCAGGTCTCACTGGGAGGCCAAGTTCACTTTGGGAGCAGGAGGAATGTCGTGGCTGTCCCCAGCTTGTGTCTGAGAACTCCTCCCATATGCTCTCCTCAGGTGGGTTTTGGCTGCAGTGACAGTCCCTGCACCCATGCTCAGGGAGCCACAGGCTTCCTGCTGTCACTCTGGCCCTGTGATCTACTTTGGCACGTCAGATGGTAGACAGGTGATGCGAGCCAAGGAGAGAGCGCTGGAAACTTTGTTTTTTGTACCTCGCTCCCGTCACCACCATGACGTCATGCCTGGGCGAGACTGCTGCAGGGGGAGGAGGTGTGAGGCTCTGTCTCCTGTCATCACCACCAAGGTCATCTTAGATCAGCCAGCTTGCAGCCAACCCCCAGAGACACGGGTGAGCGCAGCCTGGACGCGCAGAGGTCTCGACTGACCTTAGGTGTGTGAGCTGTCCCAACTAGAAGAAGCTGAACTCAGTGAACCCTGCAGACCTGTGCACTACGTAAACGTTCCTCGTTCACACTGAGGTTTGTGGTTATTTGTTACAAAGCACTATTGTGGCAATGAGTAACTGATACACAGATATATATTTTTTGTTTTTGTTTTTTCTGGGTTTTTTTTGGTACTGGGGATTGAACTCAGGGGCATTTTATCTCTGAGCAAAACCCCCAGCCCTATTTTATTATTATTATTTTTTATTTTGAAGCAAGGTCTCACTAAGTTGTGAAGGGCCTCTCTAAGTTGCTGAGGCTGGCTGCCAACCTGCGATCCTCCTGTCTCAGGCTCCCAAGTACTGGGATTACAAGTGTGTGCCACCACGCCCAGCTAACAGATAGGTTTTTTCAAAATATAGCATGGAGTCAGGCATGGCATCCCACGTCTGTATTCCCAGCACTTGGGAGGCTGATACAGGAGGATTGCAGGTTTGAGGCCAGCCTCAGCAACTTAGTGAGGCCCTCAATAACTTAGTGAGTGACCCTCAGTAACTGTTTCAAAACAAACAAAAAATAAATAAAAAGGGTGAGAGGTGTAGCTTAGAAGTAGAATGTCCCTGGGTTCAATCCCCAATACTAAACAAAACAAAACAGTGGTATGCTATGATTTTGTATTTCCCCCCATAATTCCTTTCCCTTCTCTGCCTCTTTGCTCTTGGAAGTACTGGCAGGAAATGTGAATTTCCACATCCATGCACGGCCCATACAGACATTCTCAGACCATCCCACTCAGTGAAATCCTGACAGGGGGAAACAGAAAACACCACAAGCTCTGCTCTCCTCCTCCTGGCCCACTCTCTCTCTCTTCCAAGCCATTTATTTTAATAAAAGTCCAATGTAGATTTTAAGTAAACAGGTCATATTTGTTTAAGACAAGCTCCCACCCAGTGCCAAAAATCTGCCTTTTGAACACTTGAGCTGGACTGCGCCTCCTCCAGCGTGGCCTGCGTCTCCCCGCTCAGGCCTCCTTGCAACTGCTTCCCCAACTTCCAGTGCACCCTCTGCCCATGAAGACGCACGGCCTCCAAGGCGGCTACAGCCGTGTGCCCTAGACAGCCCTGCCCAGAGCCCGCCAGCGAGGCCCCGGGTTCCACAGCATCGTGTGTGCGCTCCCGGGACAGCGCTCTGCGTGCTGATGAAAGGTTCCAGACTCGGATCCCCTCTTACTGGCCTCAGGCCCGTGGGCAAGTTCCCTGCCCACGTGGAACCTCTGTATCCTCATCTGCAAGGTGAATAGTGATAATGACAATATCTACCTCACAGGCTTGCCTCTGAAGACCTAACGAGATAGCACAACTCCAACACAGCGTACTGCCGGGGGTACAGTAACCACTGATCACACATTGGCTGTTACTATAATTGTACGTGTGGTACCATGGAAATCTGAAGTCCTAATGTTCACCATATCCCCACTGTTTTAAGTATTTTAGGGACTGTTCTAGGTTTTCTAGTGTATTTATATCATTTTCAACCTTATGGCAAATGTTAATGAAGCTAGTGTTATTATCCCCACTTTATGGATAAGAAAACTGAGGGGTTATGTAACTTATCCAAGGTCACATAGCTAAGAGACTACCATTCTCATCCTCTCCACTTTATTGCCCATCTCTCTCATTGGGGATCTGGCTGTGGAATTTTTGCCTTCAAGTGCTTAGCACAGTGCCTGACACACAGACCAACCCGGTGATGGAGGTTGCCAGAAGGTGGTCTGTATCTTTGTGGTCTTTTCTCTCTTGACGTGCACCCCCTTGAGGGCAGGGGCTGGGTCTCCCGATCCCTGCACCTGTTTGCCACTGAATTGCCTCGGTAGGACAGGTGGCACCTTGAGGTGCTGGCACAGGCTGCTTCTCACCCTGGCACGTGTTCTGGGCCCTGTGCACACTGTTTTACAACCCAGCTCCATTCAGGACACAGAAAGCAAACGAGGCTTTCAGCAGGCTCAGGCGAGCTGGGGTGAAATTAGCAGATCGGTGTACAAAGGAGTGTTTAATAATGCTATCACGCCGCCCCGTCCTCACGGAGCCGTTGTGACATTCTGCATTAAAAAAGTGACAACCTTCAATTGCTGCGCATAACCCAGGACTGGCATCCCAGTGGCTCCAAGCCCCAGAACGCTCGCATGTGCTGGCTACAAACAGCACACAGGGATCAGGAGAAACTGATGGCTTTGTGCAAAAATGTCCTCATGGACCCTTCCAAGCCCTTTGTAGTGCGGTTGTTCTTCTGCTCGCCTGTCAGAAGCATAATTTTCATTAAATATTAAGAAGCTGTTTGTTAAAATAATGTTGTCATGGTAACCAGGCAGGGGGAGGGGTGGTGAAGTAGTCTGGCGCTGCCCAAACTGCAGCATATTAATCAAATGCTGGGGACTGCGTGGTGAGCACCCCTCGGAGCCTCCTGCTGACAACGAATCTGGAGGATCCAGGGGTTTGGGGTTTGCAGTTGTCAGCACCAGAGATGGTGCTCTTGCGAGGTCCCTGTGCTGTGCTGCGTTTGCTGGACAAATGGATGGATGGATGGACTGATGGATGGAAGGATGGACAAGCAAATGAATGAATGAATGCCAGAAGCAAAATTTTAACTGTTTGTGTCAGAGCTGTTTGTGACAGCACTTCTGTTTTTCAGCTGCCTTTTTTCAGTAGAAAGGAATTTTGCCAGAGAGATGGGGAAAAGGGGCCAGGGAAGAAAATGGGGGAAAGGCAAAGACTTCTCTAGCTCTAAGGGCAAGCTGGTAGCAATGAGAGGGAGGAGAAGAAGAATTTAGAACTACGCCACCTGGGTCCACATTCTGACTCTGCCTCGTCTCTCTGTGGAGCTGTGGGTGAGTGGCTGCTCCCCCAAGTTCTGTCTCCATACACACTGACAGGGCCCACAGCTGTGCTGACCTTGCCTCTGAGGATCGCTGAGGCGATTATAGGAGCTACTACTAGATAAATTCCAACCTCGTCTCTACTACTGCAGGCGCTGCTGCTATTGCTGCAAATGTCCCTGAAGCCACCACTCAGGGATGTCCCAAGGGTGTTTCACAGATAGAGGTCCCATTGGGTCCTGACCAGGGGTCTAAACTCAGACCCAGGTGAGCCTACTGCC
Source organism: Glis glis (assembly GCA_004027185.1). Lineage (NCBI taxonomy): Eukaryota > Metazoa > Chordata > Mammalia > Rodentia > Gliridae > Glis > Glis glis. The sequence continues at coordinate 10,783 of PVJS01055845.1, forward strand.
CGGGTTCTTTCTGCGGCCATCATACTTTTTCTGTAAGGGGACTGGTGGAGTCACATGCAACCTGCTGTGGTTGAGATATGATGTGATCAAAGCGTTGTGTGGCTGGTCCCCAGCGTGGCTGTGTTGAGGTGGTGGACCCTTTAAGAGGTGTGGCCTAACCCGGTGTGGTGGTACATGCTTGTCATTTCAGTACTTGGGAGGCTGAGACAGGAGGATCACAGGTTTGAGGCCAGCCTCGGCAACTTAGCAAGACTCTCAGCAACCAGTGTGACCCTGTTGCAAAACAAAAAATAAAAAGGGAGTAGGGATACAGCTCCGAGGCAGAAGGCCTCTGGATTCAATCCCCAGTATGGAAAACAAGCAAACAAACAAACAAACAAACAAGAGTGGGGGCCTAGTGGAAGGTGATTAAGCCACTGGGGGCAGCACCCTGGGAAGAGATTAATGTAGTTCTCTCAGGACCCCCCTTATCTCCAGGGAGAGCAGGTTGTTATGACAAGAGCAAGTGCCGGACTCCACGTGCCTCTGCTTCCAGTCTCTCCATGCGTCTCTTCCACAAGTGCCCCTGCTACTGTGACACCACCTGCCAGCAGGCCCTCATCAGAGGCCAGACCAATGGGGGCTCCACAACTGTGAGCTAAAACTCACAGTTTTTATAAAACCCCCTTCTTTATACATTACCCAGCCTCAGGTATTTTGTTACAGCAACATGGAATAGACTATACACAATCTCAGTTGTATGCTACTCTGTTTTTACAATGCTTTTATATATATAAAACCATTCTCAGATCACAGGCTGCACAGAGACAGGCATAGTAGGCCAGCCCCTGCCTGCTGCCTTATGATAAAATACAGGAAAGCCGGGCGTGGTGGCGCACACTTGTAATCCTGGTACTTGGGAAGCTGAGACAGGAGGATCCGGGGTCGCAGCCAGCCTCAGCTACTTAGTGAGGCCCTCCGCAACTTAGTGAGACCCTGTTTCAAAATAAAGAATAAAAAATAGGGCTGGGGGTGTAGCTCGGAGGTAGAATGCCCCTGGGTTCAATCCCCGGTACGGCAAAAAAAAAAAAAAAAATACAGGAAAGAGGAAAGTAGAATAAATGGAGACGTAAACAGGGCTTTTCTCTCACTAAAAGTGGGCTCAAGGTATACATAAAAAGAAAAACTTGGGTCCAGGAATTGGACTTTAAAGTCAGCCACGGTGATTTACATAGCCTTGTATATTCATTTTATAGTTGAGGAAAGGGAGGCAGAGAGAAGTGGGTGACCTGGCCAAGGTCACATTGCTTGTAACAGACAGAGTCAGGGCACAGACCCAGGTGGCCTGGCATCTGAGAACAGCCTCGCCACCCATCCGCTGCTCCTACTGTAGGCCAGAATCCCCACTTCCTGTTCTTCTGAGAGTCCTGACACCCTCCTGACCTGAGCCGAGCCTCTTTCTTACCAGGATCAAACTTTAGGGCCTGGCACAGCTGTAGTCCAGGCCCGGCTCTACTGTTAAGAGTCTGCAACCTTGCCGGGCGTGGTGGCGCACACTTGTAATCCCAGTACTTTGGGAGGCGGAGACCGGAGGATCCGGGTTCACGGCCAGCCTCAGCTCTCTCTCTCTCTCTCTCTCCCTGTGTCTCTCTCTCTCTCTCTCTCTCTACTTAGTGAGGCCCTCCGCAACTTCATGAGACCCCTCTCTCTCTCTCCCTGTCTCTCTCTCTCTCTCTCTCTCTCTCTCTACTTAGTGAGGCCC
>PVJS01055846.1:0-12530 GCA_004027185.1 Glis glis
AAAAAAAAAAAAAAAAAAAATATATATATATATATATATATATATATATTCTTCTGAAAAAAATATCAGTTGGCCTTCTTTTCCTTTTAATCACAATAATTTTAATGATATAATGCAGTGAGATTATGTTAAATATTATTTAGTGACTGTACATTTAAGACATGTTATTCTTTAACATGTACAAAACTGAAGATATTTCTTAGACAAATGGTCCTAAAGAGCTGGTATTTCTCAAGTTAGAGTTTTGTTTTTTTTTTTTTTTTTGCGGTACCGGGGATTGAACCCAGTGGCGTTCTACCTCTGCGCTACACCCCCGGCCCTATTTTTTATACTTTATTTTGAAACCAGGTTTCACGAAGTTGTGGAGGGACTCACTAAGTAGAGAGAGAGAGAGAGAGAGAGAGAGAGGACTGAGGCTGGCCGCGAACCCCGATCCTCCGGTCTCCGCCTCCCAAAGTACTGGGATTACAAGCGTGCACCACCACTCCTGGCAGTTAGAGTTATTTGAAATCAATAATGAACCCCCTCTTGGCTTTTGGGCCATCAAGCTTCCTCCCTTATATAAACCATGTATCCAAAAGGCTGTTGAAATGACACTTTCTCCAAGAACTAATAATGAATCAGTGCTGATACATGATTACCATCATATAAAAAAGATCATAAACCAGTCATAGTGGCACATGCCTATAATCCCAGTACTTGGAAGGCTGAGACAGGGGGATCGCAAGTTCGAGGTCAGCCTCAGCAATTTAGGAAGACTCTGTTTCCAACTAAAAATATAAAAAAGACTGGGGGTGTAGCTTGGAGGTAGAATGCCCCTGGGTTCAACTCCCAGTACCAAAGCAAACAAACAAATAACAACAAAAACAGATCGCAGTTTATAGAAAAAAATGTTCTATTTACATACATTATTTCAAGTAGTAGTTTGCCCTTTATATGTTATACACATCAAGGGTTGACAAACTTTTTCTGTAAAAGATCAGGTAAGAAATACTTTAGGCTTTCCAGGGCACTAGTCTCTACTGTAGATACTCAACTCCGCTACTATAGTGTAAAAAGAGTCAGACAATACATAAACAAACGTCCTTGAATGAAGCTTTTCAATAAGACTTTATTTACAAAAAATGGTCGGCAGGCCAGATTTGGCCACTGGCTATAGTTTGTGGACCCTGATATAGATTATCACAGGCCACTTTATAAAATACTACAGTGCACAGGCTGGTGCAGATACATTTAATTTCATAGAATGGTGATATGTAGATACTAACAAATGCTGCGTGCGTGCATTTGTTAGTATCTACAAGTGTGTGTGTGTGTGTGTGTGTGTGTGTGTGTGTGTGTGTGTGTTACTGGGGATTAAATCCAGGGGCATTCTACCACCCAGCTACACCTCCAGACCTTTTTTTTACTTTTTGTTTTGAAACAGGATCTTACTAGTTTGCTGAGAGTCTGGCTACATTGCTGAGGCTGTCCTCAATTCTGCGATCCTCCTGCCTCAGCCTCTCAGTTACTGGGATTACAGACATGTGCAACCATTCCCATCCCAACAAATGCTTTAATAATTGTATTTGTTAATATACTTTAGAGTATTTACCTAAGTTTCATAAACATAACTACAAATATCCTTCAAGAGCCGGGCGTGGTGGCACACGCTTGTAATCCCAGTACTTTGGGAGGCAGAGACCGGAGGATCCGGGTTCGTGGCCAGCCTCAGCGCTCTCTCTCTCTCTCTCTCTCTCTCTCTCTCTCTACCTAGTGAGGGCCTCCGCAACTTCGTGAGACCCGGTTTGAAAATAAAGTATAAAAAAATAGGGCCGGGGGTATAGCGCGGAGGTAGAACGCCCCTGGGTTCAATCCCCAGTACCTCAAAAAAAAAATATATATATATATCCTTCAAGAACGAATCAGTAAAATCTATGAACGAATCAAGAACGAATCAGTAAAACACTATGGAATGTGGTCAGCAAGAAATTTCAAGTTAAAGTACAGAATCAATTATTATAGCAGAAACAATCATTATAGTATTACCCATCTTTTTATATAAATAAGAGTGGTAACCGCCAAAATAAGTTTCCAAGCCCCAAGTAAACAGAATAGTGATCATTATTACTTTAGTAAAATCTCAATGAACTGACTGTTAATCACATTTTCAATTTGTAGTTCTCATATTTCTGTGTTTTTTCCAGATTCCTTTCCCTCCATGATGAATGCTTTTCCCCACTTTGCCTGGTAACTTCTATTTGCCTTTTAAGTGTCAATTTAAGTATCATCTGCTCTTGGGAAATATTCTGACATGTGCTACCTCCTCTACTCAAACTGCTCATTTGGATCAAGGTCCATTTTCTTTCTTTTTTTTTTTTTTTTTGCGGTACCGGGCATTGAACCCAGGGGCGTTCTACCTCCGCGCTACAGCCCGGGCCCTACTTTTTTATACTTTATTTTTGAAACCGGGTCTCACAAAGTTGCGGAGGGCCTCACTAAGGAGAGGGAGAGAGAGAGAGAGAGAGAGAGAGAGCGAGCTGAGGCTGCATGTAAACCCGGATCCTCCGGTCTCCGCCTCCCAAAGTACTGGGATTACAAGCGTGCACCACCACGCCCAGCCTTCAAGGTCCATTTTCTATACACTTCAGCATCCTATAGTTAATTCAATTATAGAATTTTTCACATGATATGATAAAAATTTCACTGTCTGACTTACAGTCCAGAATAACACAATGTTTAATCAGATTCAATTCAATCACCACTAATCTTTTCTTACCATAATATCTCTATTTATAAGTTATTGGTTTTGACTGGTGGTATAAAATCTTAAAGTAATTTGTTCAGGAAGCTTCATGAGGACTGTAATTCCTAAATTACCATATATCCTAAAATTTATACCTATGGGTTTAGATGTACATGACAGCCTAGCTGACCAGGTGTCATATCTTTTAACTTCAATATAGTAAAAAGTATTCTAAGCTGGACTTGATGGTTCACACCTGTAATCCCAGTACTTGGGAGACTAAGACAGGAGGATCACAGGTTCAAGGCTAGCCTCAGCAACTTAGTAAGACCCTGTTCCAAAATAAAAAAATAAAGCTGGGTGTGGTGGCGCACGCTTGTAATCCCAGTACTTGGGAGGCTGAGACAGGAGGATCACAGGCTCACGGCCAGCCTCAGCAACATGTGAGGCCCTTCGAAACTTAGTGAGACCATGTTTCAAAATAAAGAGTAAAATAGGGCTGGGGGTATAGCTTGGAGGCAGAATGCCCCTGGGTTCCATCCCCAGTACCACAAAAATAAATGAGTAAATAAATAAATAAATAAATGTCTGGGGTTTTAGCTCAGAGGTAGAATTCCCTTGGGTTCAATCCCCAGCACCAAAGCAAACAAACAACAACAAAATTATTCTGTCCTTTTTTTTTTTTTGCGGTACTGAGGATTGAACCCAGGGGCATTCTACCTCCAAGCTACACCCCCAGCCCTATTTTTTATTCTTTAATTTGAAACAGGGTCTCACTAAGTTGCGGAGGGCCTCACTAAGTAGCTGAGGCTGGCCACAAACCTGCGATCCTCCTGTCTCAGCCACCCAAGTACTGGGATTACAAGCATGCGCCACCATGCCCAGCTCTATTCTATCCCATTTTATTCTACTATCATATCTACTTGTAGTGGACAAGTCTCATACCAGCTTGATTCTTCCCTCATTAACTTTTCTTCTATAGGATTCTTTATTCTTGAAGTTTTTGAAAACTGCCAAATCTGATGACATCAAGGTGATGAAGTGGACATTGGAAAGCTCCCTAAAGGGCAACCTGGGCCATGCACCCACTCTTCTCTTTCTGATGTTGGGGCTGTCATTATCCTCAACAACCACTTTATCAAGCTCATTTCCTAGTGTCACAATGAATTTAGCTATAGTAAAAGGGTAGAGGACCTTCTGGCCCACAGGGTATCCAAGGAGTGAGAGCCCCCTGGACCACCAACCCTGGTGAGAGCACAAGAGAAACCAAGAAGCCCTCAGCTGCTGGCAAATTCCTGCCCCAACTCAGTTGCCCAACACAGAGAATCTCTCCTTCTCACCATTTGCCATCCCAGATCTTGTGAAGAAGGGAAGGGCTTAGGGAGCCCTACCTTATCATGTACCATCAATAAAGTCAGCTGCACCCCTCCCCCACAAAAAAGAAAAGATGCTCAACATCACTAATCATATGGGAGATGCAAATCAAAACCAAATAAGATGCCATTTTCAATTTATTAGGATGGTTATTATCAAAACAAAGAAAGAAAATAAGTGATGGCAAGGATGTGAAGAAACTAGAACCCTTGTACATTGCTGGTGGGACTGTACAATGGTGTTATCATTATAGAAAACTGTATGACAGTTCCCTCAAAAAAATTAAACATATAGTTATCACACGATCCAGCAATTCCAATTTTGGGTATATATACAAAAAATTTAAGCAGGGGTTCAAACAGATATTTGCACACAAACTTTCTTTTTTTAATTTTTTTAATTTTTTCTTTTTTTGTGGTACCAGGGATTGAACCCAGGGGCATTCTACCTCTGAGCTCCACCCCCGGCCCTATTTTTTATACTTTATTTTGAAACCAGGTCTCACGAAGTTGTGGAGGGTCTCACTAAGTAGCTGAGGCTGGCCGCGAACCCGGATCCTCCAGTCTCCGCCTCCCAAGTACTGGGATTACAAGTGTGCACCACCACGCCTGGCTTTGTACACAAACTTTCATAGCAGATTTATTTACAATAACCAAAAGGTAGAAACATACATAATAATCTACATGGATTATTATGCCATAAAAAGGAGTAAAATTATGATACATGCTACAACATGAATAAACCTTGAAAACATTATATTTTATATTTTCCTTTGTGATTGCTTTAATCAATGGGCTATGTAGAAGTATGTTTATTTCTAAACATACAAAAATTTTCTACTTATGCTTTTGTTATTAAATCCTTAACAAATGCTTAATTGCATCATGGCCATGGAATATGCCCTGTGTGACTTCAATCTTTCAAATTCATTGAAACTTGCTTTAGAGACCAACATGTGGACAATTTTTATAAATATTCTCTGTATGCTTTAAAATAGCACTTTCTAGTTTTACTGTATTATGACCCATCATCCATCCATGTATCTTATCCATCTATCTATCCATCTATCTTTATCTATCTACCTATCTAGCACTAACAGGTTAAGTTGATTAAGTATGCTGTTCAAACCTTTATTGCTATATATTTTTCCCATCCATCATTTAGAGGCTTATGAAAGCATCTCCCACTATGACTGCGAATTTGTTTCTCTTGTAATTCTCATTTGCCTTTCATATTTGGAGGTTATGTTATAAGTTGCATGCGGTTTTCAAGTGATAAAATATTGCCTGTGAGTGGAAATTTTTTAAGTCATTATTAAGTAATAATGCTCCTTTGTTTCAGCATATCCATAACTGCCTGTTGAAGCATTTTTATCATGATAGCTTTAAAATCTTTATCAGATAATATTAACATCTCTGTCTTATTGATTGATGTTGTCATCGATTATCTTTTTACATTCAGTTTGAAATCCTACCAGTTTATAGTATGAATGATTTTCAATTGAAACTTGGGGATATTTTTATAATTTTTCAAGAGATTATAAATATTATTTTAATTAAACTTATTATTTAGGAAAATATACAAAATTTGCCATCTTAACCATTTTAAGTGTATAATTCATTGACATTAAGTACATTTATGATGTTGTACAACCATTATCACTATCCATTTCTAGAACTTTTCCATCAGCTTGATCAGAAACTCTGTACCAAATAAATAACAGTACCCATTCTTTCTTCCTCCCAGCCCCTGATAACCTCTATTCTACTGTCTGTCTCCATATATAATGTTTGTATTTTCTAGGAATCTCATATAAATGGATCACTTAATATTTGTCCTTCTGTGTCTGGCTTATTTCACTTAGCATGTTTTCAATGTTCATTCATTTATGATATATATATATATGTATATATGTGTATATATATGTATATATATATATATCAGAACTTCTTTCCTTTTTATGGTCAAATAATATTTCATCATATGGATATATATCATATTTATTCATTCATCTATTGATAGACCTATGGGTTTTAATAGTGTATTGATCTTTCTCATTATTCCTACTATCTTATGAAATTATCATCATTTACTAAGACCTTACGTAAGTTTTATGTTTCAATACCCCAAGCAAGCAGGGCATGGTGGCACACACTTGTAATCCTAGTACTTGGGAGGCTGAGACCAGAGGATCCTGGTTCATGGCCAGCCTCAGCAACTTGGTGAAGCCCTCTGCAACTTAGTGAGACCCTGTTTCAAAATAAAGAATAAAATAGGGCTGGGGGTGTAGCTCAGAGGTAGAATGCTCCTGGGTTCAATTCCCAGTACCACACATACACACACACACACACACACACACACACACAAAATACCCCAAGCAATTAATCACAAGCTTCTGTGGTGAATTACAAATGTGCTATTATTTGGTTTATAGAGAAGAAGATATGGGAAAACATGGATTTTACGATATACTCTTTCCCAATAAATTTTAATCTTGTTTATTCATCTCTGATTTTTCTTCCTCTTCAAAAAACTAAGATTGGGAAAGGAAAAGAAAATTAAATTCAATTTGGCCAATTTAATTGCCTTTTGATAGTGCTATTATACATTGAGGTATAAGAAATTACTGACTAAAATGAAAAAAAATATATATATATATATATATGTATATAGAAAGAGAGAGAAAGAGAGAGAGAGCGCACTACAAAGTTCCCTGAGAACCTCTTAATTTGTTTCATTCTGTAGGATTTCTTTTTTTATATTTTGTGAATTTTATGCTATATGAAGTTACTGTTTTTAGCACCTTTTTTACCTAGTTTCCTTGTTTATATTTTGGTATCTGTATATACCATATTACTTTCGATTCCTAGTGTGGAGAAAACAATTCAAATCTACCTTCTCCCTACATGCAAAACATGAATATAAAAGGAAAAAATTACTAACAGCATAAATCTTCCAAAAGTACTTTTCCTGCATCTATAAATATCTCAGAGAAATTAAAATCCTTAGGAACCTAAAATTGGTCAAGGAAACAGATGTTTGAATTCTCCTAAGTATAGCACAGGGAATAAAGTTTGGCACCAACAATAATTCCAACTAAAGCATATGTCAAAAAGATTGTCTGACTATGCCTTTAGAATATCTGAAGATAAAATGTTTTAGCTTCTTCTTGGTAAGAACTTTTGAGGCTTTAGTTTTCGTTAAATACAACTTTATTCTTTCTTTAGATACGTTGATATGGACTGGGAAAAATTATGTACCTAAAGTTATGAGAATTATGTTTTGGCATATAATTGTGCTTCTTTTGGTACTACACATATTGCTTTCTGTTTGTGTACATTTTACATCCTCAACTAGATTAAATGATTTACAAGCCAAAAACAGCCTATTTTATAATTATATTGTCCATTATACCTAATGTGGCACTTTGCACATAGTAGGTTTTCAATAAATATCAACAGACTATGGAATTATTGAATAATCATATAAAAATTACTTAAAATTAACAATAAAAAGGAGGCTATTTTATTCTTAATCATATTGTAATGAAGACTATTTTAAACTCTATGCAGTGATGATACACACAAACATTTAAACTATTTATGTGCCTCAACTTGACATAATTTCATGATAACTTGATGGCAATCACATTTAAATATATTAGAATATTTTCGTAATAATGCTATTCTAGAATAGCAACTTTAATAGCTGGGAAAACATGTTAATAATGGCCATTATCCTGAAGGAAACAGGGAACATTAAACATTTTTTTCAGAAATAAATATATAAGTTTAAAAATTCAGCTATCATATTTATGAGCAAACCTCATATTAAAATTTATAAAATGCAAACTATCAAATGTTTCAGTTAGAGAATAATTTATTTTATAATTTTTCCCATATACACATGGGAATACTGTGTAAAAAAATTATTTTCTTTTAGAGTCTTTGAATATTACTATCTAAATATCAAAATGAATTTTACTTAAATGCAAGACCAGACAATCCTATATCCATCATATATCCATCACTATGATCTCAGTCAGTGAACACAAGTAAGTGATTTTTCTTACCTTCAGGACAGCTATGAATGGTACAAAGTTAGCCCTTTGGAGTCCATTTTTATAAAGATCTGAAAGAAACAAATAGTATTACATAGCTTAAATCATAATGTTAGATTATCTTTTAGCCTGGCAAATAAAGCTTTCTACTTATAAAAAACGATAAAGTAACAAAAGAAAAAAATAACCACACTTGATTTCTAGTCAAGTACTACACAAAATTCACTATAATTTTAATGAGAAAAATGTACTGTCACAGAAAGGTCAAAAAACATTTGATCAAATTAGCTTTTTTAATACTTTTATTGGTGCATTGTAATTATACATCATAGTGAGATTCAAAGTGAAACATAAATGCATGCACACATCACTTGGTGTATTTCCCTCTATATCCCCCCCTGCTTCTCCCCTTCCTCCCTTCCCATACCTGTTAGTGAGACTGGTAGTAATACCCTCATCTATGGAAATAACCTTATTTGAACTGTTTCCTTCCTAAAGGCTTTTTTTCCACTCCTCACCTCCCTCCCCCAATCTCCTTCCACTATTCTACTGGTCTTTCTCCTCATTTGACTGAAGTTCCTTATGTTTCCTATTTTCATTCTAGTTTCCACATATGAGACAAAACATAACGACCCTTGACCTTCTGAGACTAGCTGATCTCACTCACCATAATATTCTCGGCTACAAATGATGTAATTTTGTTCTTCTTTATGGTTGGGTAAAATTCCATTGTGTGTATATACCACATTCTCTTTATCCATTCATTTGGTGATGAACACCTGGGTTGGTTCCATAATTTGGCTATTGTGAATTGTGCTGCTACAAACATCGGTATGCATATATCACTACAGTATTCTGACTTCAGTTATTTTGAAAAGATACTGAGGAGTGGTATAACTGGGTCAAATGTGGAAGCTCCATTCCTAGTCTCCATGCTGATCTCCATAGTGGTTGTAGTAATTTACACTCCTACCAACAATGTGTAAGAGTTCCTATTTCCCCCACATCCTCACGAGCATTTATTATTGTTTGTATTCTTTTTTTGGGGGGTGCTGGGGATTGAACCCAGAGAGACATTCTACCTCTGAGCTACACCTCCAGCCCTATTTTATTTTTTTATTTGGAAACAGGGTCTAGCTAAGTTGCTGAGAGCCTCACTAAGTTGCTGAGGCTAACTTCGAACCTGTGATCCTCCTGTCTCAGCCTCCCAAATACTGGCATGCACCATTACAGGGATGTACCACCACCCCCAGCTATTGTTTATATTCTTGATGATTGCTATTCTAACTGGAGTTAGGTGAAATCTCAAGTTAGTTTTGATTTACATTTCCCTAATGTAATCCCTAATGATGTTGAACATTTTTTCATATATTTGTTGGCCATTTGTATTTCTTCTTTTGAGAAGTGTCCATTCAGTTCATTAGCCTTTTTTTTTTTTTTTGCAGTACTGGGGATTGAACCCAGGGGCATTCTACCTCCAAGCTACACCCCCAGCCCTATTTTTTATTCTTTATTTTAAACGGGGTCTCACTAAGTTGCAGAGGGCCTCACTAAGTAGCTGAGGCTGGCCACCAACCTGGATCCTCCAGTCTCAGCCTCCCAAGTACTGTGACTACAAGCGTGCACCACCACGCCCAGCTCATTAGCCCATTTTAATTGTGTTATTTGGGTTTTTGGTGTGAAGTCTTTTGAGTTCTTTGAGATATTAGTCCTCTATCAGAGGAGTAGCTGGCAAAGATTTTCTCCCAGTCTCTAGGCTCTCTATTCAGACTCTTCATTGTATCCTTTGCTGCACAGAAGCTCTTTAGTTCAATGGCATCCCATTTATGGATTCTTGATTTTGTTTCCTGAGCAGTAAGGTTCTTATTGAGGAAGTCTCTACCAGTACCTATGTGTTGGAGAGTTGGTCATATGTTTTCTTCTAGTAATTGCAAAGTTTCTGGTTTAATTTCTAGGTCTTTGATACACCTTGAGTTGGATTTTGTGCAGGGTGAGAGATAGAGGTCTAATTTTTCTATATATGGATATCCAGTTTTCCCCAACACCATTTGTTGAAAAGGTTGTCTTTTATCCAGTGTATATTTTTGGCACCTTTATCAAAAATCAACTGGCTATAAGTGTGAGGATTTGTTTCTTGTATCTCGTATCTTCAATTCTATTCCACTGGTCTATGTGTCTGTTTTTGTGCCAGTACCATGCTGTTTTGTTACTAGAGCTCTGTAGTATAATTTGAAATCAGGCATTATGATGCCTCTGCTTAGACCTTAGAAGACAGAATGATTTCCCACGTTCTTAGATAGGCAGAATAAATATTGTCAAAATGGTGATATTACCAAAAATGATCTATAGATTCAATGCAATTCCTATTAAAATACCAATGTCATTCTTCATAGAAATAGAAAATGTGGTCCTAAAATATGGAAGAACAAAAGACCAAGAATAGCCAAAGCAATCCTGATCAAATGAGTTGTAAGCACACTGGGTGTGGTAGTGCATGCCTATAATCCCAGATACTTGGGAGGCTGAGACAGGAGAATAACAAGTTCAAGGCCAGCCTGGGCATTTTAGTGAAACCCTGCCTCAAAATTAAATTTAAAAAGGAACTGGGGATGTAGCTCAGTGGTAGAGTACTTTCCAAGTATGCATGAGACTCTGGGTTTAATCCCCAGTATTAAAAAATAAAAATTAGCTTTAAACAGCCATAAGATAAAATAAAAGAACTTGAAAACTATCCCTTCTAAAATCCTAAATCAATAACCTAATATAAAAAGGTGATATATTTAAAAGTACCTAACACTGTAATATATAAGATTTTATTGGGAAAGGAATCATAGCCTTATTGTCTCAGTCTATAATATTAGTTCTCAGTAAAGGATTAAAAGTTGTATATTAACATTAGCCTGTTTAGAGCCAGGCATGGTGGTGCACGCTTGTAATCCCAGTACTTGGGAGGCTGAGACAGGAGGATACAGGTTTGCGGCCAGTACTCGGCTACTTAGTGAGGCCTCCGCAACTTAGTGAGACCCTGTTTCAAAATAAATAATAAAAAATACGGCTGGGGGTGTAGCCCAGAAGTAGAATGCCCCTGGGTTCAATCCCCAGTACCGCAAAAAAAAAAAAAGAAAAGATTAGCCTGTTTAGAAAACATATCAATAGAACTCCTGTATTTGTATCAAAGTTATATATTTGACATAAAGTTAAAGAAATAGAAAGGGGAAATGAATTTTAAGTGTTATATATTTTTATATTTTTCATTAAAAATGGAGACTTCTTGGGAAAAAAATTTTAACAGTTTGAAATCTGGCATAAAAATTTTCTTTTTATAGTCACTCTATAAAGTTATGAAGTTTTTGAAAAATTACAAAACTGGAAACAATAGGAACCAAAGATGAAGCACAGTGGTAGAGCACTTGCCTAGCATGCATAAAATCCTGGGTTTGATCCCCAGTACCACATATAACAAAAAAAGAATAGTAAAGTTTTCTTAATAATCAAAAATACAAATTAGATTAAGTTGAATCTCATTTTTATAGTATGACATTATAGGATCTTTCCTATATTTCCTTATTCAGAGAAAATTTGGTAACTATGATAGATTTTTAGCTGCTACATTTACTTACAGAAATAAAATATGGTCATTAGGAAACATTTATTCTCTTTAGAAAAATATTCATCATAACATCATTATAGTGAAGAAAGTATTTGCATAAGCTCTTTGGTTAATTATGCAGTAGAGGCTTCAACTCAGATTTAAAGTTTTAGTTAGGGATATTATAAAAAGTAAGATAATGCTGGCCATGCTGTTAGGATTTCAAAATTTAAAATGAGCTCTTTTCTTTCTTATAATCAATACCTCTAATGAGTAAAATGGGCAAAATGCATGAAATGGGTTTAAAGTTAAGTATTTTCATAGTCTTCCCTAATTACCAAGAGCTGCTGGGGAAGGTGCATAAAAACACTGCTTGTGATAAGAGTTGACAGCTATGATTGCCAGGAAGTAGTAACAAGTGAAAATAAAACCATTTAAAAAAAACCACACTCAGCCGGGCGTGGTGGCGCACGCTTATAATCCCAGTACTTGGGAGGCTGAGACAGGAGGATCTGGGTTTGCCGCCAGCCTCAGCTACTTAGTGAGGCCTCTGGAACTTAGTGACACCCTGTTACTCAGCCACAAAGAAGAACAAAATCACATCATTTGCAGGGAAATGGAGAGAACTAGAGAACATCATGCTAAGTGATATTAGTAAGTCACTAAGAGTAAAAAATCGGATGTTCCCCCTAATCTGTGGGAGCTAAATAGAATGGGACGTGGAAGGGACTTAGAAGGGAAGAAGAAGAAATCTTTAGATGGACAAAGAAGGTGACCTAACT
>PVJS01055847.1:0-12530 GCA_004027185.1 Glis glis
TACATATTGTTTATTATAGTAATTCCACTGATTCACTTCTTTCTTGCCCTTCCCCTTCCTGTGTACCACTTCCTTTGCCCCACTGAGGGCTTTCCATTATCAACTGGAGTTCCTTGTGTGTCCCCACTACTCCCTAGGTTGCACATATTAATGAAAACATATGTCCCTTCTTTTTTGGTGATTGACTGATCTCGCTTAACATAATGTTCTCCAGATCCTTCCATTTTCTTGCAAATGATGTTATTTTGTTCTTCTTTATTGCTGAGTAGAATTCTATTCTATGTACTTCCCACAATTTTGTAATCCACTCATCTGTTGATGGATACCTAGGTTGGTTACATAATTTGGCCACTGTGAATTGTGCTGCTATGAACATGGGTATGCATATATTACTGTAGTTTTCTGGTTTCAATCCATTAGGTATGATACCCACTAGGGAAATAACCAGATCATATGGTGGATCCATTCCCAGTTTTCTGAGGAATCTCCACACTGATCTCCATAGTGGTTGAACTAGTTTGCAATCCCACCAACAGTGTAGAAGAGTCCCGATTTCCCCACATCCTCACCAACATTTGTTGTTGTTTGACATCTTGATTGCCATTCTAATTGGGGTCAGATGAAATCTTAGTTTTGATTTGCATCTCCCTGATTGCTAATGATGTTGAACATTTTTTTCATGTATCTGTTGGCCATTTGTATCTCTTCATTGTCAAGTGTCTATTCATTTCAGTTGCCCACTTCTTGATCGGATTATTTGTTTTCTTAGTGTAAAGCCTTTTAAGTTCTTTTTATATCCTAGATATTAGACCTCTGTCAGAGGAATAGCTTGCAAAGATCTTTTCCCATTCTGTAGGCTTTCTCTTTAAGCTCTTCATGGTTTCCTTTGATGAGCAGAAGCTTTGTAGTTTAATGCTATCCCACTTATTAATTTTCGTTTTAATTTCCTGTGCTTTGGAGGTCTTGTTGAGGAAGTTTCTACCTGTGCCTATATGTTGGAGTGTTGAACCTATGCCTTCTTCTAATAATTTCACAGACTCTGGTCTAACTTCCAGGTCTTTAATCCATCTCGAGTTGACTCCTGTGCAGGGCGAGAGGTAAGGATTTAGTTCCATTTTTCTACAGGTAGATAACCAGTTTTCGCAGCACCATTTGTTGAAAAGACTGTCCTTTCTCCAATGTAGGTGTTTAGCACCTTTGTCGAAAATCAATTGACTATAAGTTTGTGAACTTGTTTCTATATCTTCTATTCTGTTACACTGTTTCTGTAGTACAATTTGAAGTCAAGAATCGTTATGCCTCCTGCATGGTTCATATTGCTGAGAACTGCTTTGGCTATTCTGGGTCTTTTGTTTTTCCACAGAAAACTAATAACTGATGTATCTAGATCTGTGAAAAGAATGTTAATATTTTGATAGGGATTGCATTGATTCTGTAGATCATTTTTGGCAAAATGGCCATTTTGATAATATTTATTCTGCCTATCCAAGAGCGGGGGAGATCTTTCCATCTTCTAAGCTCTTCTTCAATTTCTTTCTTCAGTGTTCTATAGTTTTCACTGTAGAGGTCTTTTACCTCTTTGGTTAAGTTTATTCCTAGGTATTTGATTGGTTTTGAAGTTATTGTGAATGGAATTGTTTTCTGGATTTCTTTCTCAGTGTATTCATGGTTGGCGTATATGAAAGCTACTGATTTTTTTAGGTTGATCTTGTATCCAGCTACTTTGCTGAATTTGTTAATCCAGTTCTAGTAGATTTTTGGTTGAGTTCCCTGGGTCTTCTAGATATAAGATCATATCATCTGCAAATAAAGATAATTTTAATTCTTCTTTTCCTATTTGAATTCCTTTGATATCCTTCTCATCTTATTGCTCTGGCAAGAGTTTCGAGGACTATATTGAAAAGAAATGGTGATAGTGGGCATCCTTGTCTTGTTATTGCTTTTAAGGGGAATTCCGGCAATTTCCCCCCATTCAATATGATGTTGGCTTTGGGTTTCTTATGTATAGATTTAATGATGTTGAGGTATGTTCCTTCTATTCTGATTTTCTGTAGAGTTCTTAACATGAATGGGTGTTGAATTTTGTCAAATGCTTTTTCCGCATCTATTGAAATGATCATGTGATTCTTGTTTTTAGTTCAATTTATATGGTGAATAACATGTATTGTTTTCATATGTTGAACAGCCTTGCTTTCCTGGGATGAAACCAACTTGGTCATAGTGTACGATTTTCTCAATATGGTTTTGAATGCGCATGGCTTGTATTTTATTTAGAATTTTTGCATCTCTGTTCATTAATGATATTGGTGTATAATTCTCTTTTCTTGAGGTATCTTTTTTTGGCTTTGGTATTAATGTGATGTTGGCCTCATAAAAGGAATTTGGAAGAATTCCATCTCTCAATTTCATGGAATAGCTTGTGAAGTATTGGTTTTAGTTCTTCTGTAAAGGTTTTGTAGAATTCGTCTGGAAAACCATCTGGACCTGGGCTTTTCTTTGATGGCATACTTTTTATTCCTGTTTCTATCTCTGTGCTGGCTATTGGTTGATTCAGGTTTTCTCTATCCTCTTGGTTCAATTTAGGTAGGTTGTATGTGTCTAGAAATCTTTTGATTTCTTCCATGTTTTCCATTTTATTGGAATATAAGTTTTCAAAGTAGTTTCTTATGATCCTCTGGATTTCTCCACTATCTATGGTGATGTCCCCTTCTTTATTTCTGATTTTAGTAATTTGGGTTGATTCTCTCCTTCTTTTGGTTAGGTTAGCTAGTGGTGTGTCAGTCTTGTTAATCTTCTCAAAGAACCAGCTTCTTGTTTTGTTGATTCTTTGTATTGTTTTTTTATTCTCTATTTCATTAATTTCTGCTCTGATTTTAGTTATCTCCTGCCTCCTACTGGCTTTGGGATCCTTGAGGTGTGTCATTAGGTTATTTATTTGTATGTCTTCTGTTTTTCTTATGTGGGCACTCAATGCTATAAATTTTCCTCTTAACACTGCCTTCAAAGTGTCCCACAGATTTTGGTATGTCATCTCTCTATTTTCATTTAATTCCAGGAATTTTTTATTTCTCCCCTTATTTATTTTCTGATCCATTCCTCATTCAGAATTGTATCATTCAGTCTCCAAGTATTTATGTAATTACTTTTAGTCTTCCTGTTGTTAATTTTCAGTTTAATTCCGTTGTGATCTGAGAATATGCAGGGAATTATATCACATCTTTTGAATTTGCTGTTGCTTGCTTTGTGACCCAGTATGTGGTCTATTTTGGAGAATGTTCCATGGGAAGCTGAGAAAAATGTGTATTCAGGTGATGCTGGTTAAAATAATCTGTATGTGCCTAATAGATTCATATGGTCTATGGTTTTCTTTAGGTCTGAACAATCTTTATTCATCTTTTGTCTGGAGGATCGATCTAGTGTCCTGAGTGGTGTGTTGAAGTCTTCCAATATTATTGTATTAGGGTCTATTTGGGACCTGATGTCCCGAAGACTTTGTTTTATGAATGTTGTTGTGCCCACATTTGGGCTATAGATGTTTACTATTTTTATATCTTCTTGTTGGATTGTTCCTTTTATTAGTAAGAAGTGACCTGCTTTGTCTCTTCTAATGTATTTTAGCTTAAAGTCTGTTTTGTCAGATATAAGTGTTGTTACCCCTGCTTGTTTCCGATCTCCATTTGCATGGTATATCTTTTTCCATCCTTTTACCTTTAGTGTATGAGTATCTTTGGCTAGAAGGTGAGTTTCTTGTAACCAGCATATAGTTGGGTTATTCTTTTTAATCCACATTGCCAGTCTATGCCTTTTAATTGGGGAGTTGAGTCCTTTGACATTCAATGTTATTATTGAGATATGATTTTTGTTTCCTATCATTTTGAGTTCTATTTTCTGTTTGTTGTAGTAACAAATCTCCTTGTTTATTTGCCTACCTGGTGGAGTTCACCTCTCCTGTGGTTCTGGAAATTGTTTGTTTTCCCTTCTTTGTGATTTATTTCTTTTAGGATTTTCTCCAGTGTTGGCTTGGTCCTCATGAATTCTTTACATATTTGTTTATCATGGAACATTTTTATTTTCCATCAATTTTAAATGATAGCTTTGCTGGGGATACATCTTCATACCAATCCCTCCTGGCATCCTGACTTGGGTTGAGAAGTCTGGGGTGACTTTATTGTTTTGCCCCTGTATGTCGCCCTTTCTTTTACTTTTGCTGCTTTTAGGATTCTTTCTTTGCCCTCTACGTTAGACATTTTAATTATTATGTGGTGTGGTGAGGTCCTTCTTTGGTCCTGTCTTAATGGTGCTCTATTATGTCTCCTGTATATGAATGTGCGGAAAATTCTCTGAAATTATTTCTTCGAAGAGGTTTCTTATACCCTTGGTCTGTGTTTCTAATCCTTCTTTGCTGCCTTTTATCCTTAGATTAGGATGTCTTGTATTGTGCTGTATTTCTTGGATGGCCAGGGTGTGTTGTTGTAATATCTTCTGTATATCCTTGACTGCATTTTCAGTTTTGAATGAACTGTCTTCCAGGAGTGATACCCTGTTTTCCATGTGGTCAAGCATACTAGAGTTGGTTTCTATTGCCGTCTTTAATTTGTTTATTGACTCCTTCATTTTGTTCAGTGTTTCTTTCTGATTCTTTCTTAGAGCCTCAACTTCCTCCTTCATCTCCTCTACACTTTCTTTGAGGCCTTTAATCATTCTGAAGATCAAAATTCTGAATTTTCTGTCTTGCATTTCCTGTAGGTTAGTATCAGTAATCTCACTTGATGCAATTTGAGTGTTTCTTATTTCTTCACTGTTCCTCATTCTCGTATTTTCGGTGTTTTCTATTTTGTGTTTCTGTTGCCTCTGCATCATCTTCCTTTCTATGTATAAGACCTCTTGTTGGTCCCTGTAGACCCAATTGTGTCAGTATGCTGCAGGCTGTGGTTCTCTCCTGTCTGGTTGATCTGGGCGCGGTGTGTGTGTCTGTGTGTGTGTGTGAGGCACTCAGATTCCAGAGCTCAGGTGTTGGCACGTGAGGCACACTTTGAGGCGCGGTGTTGGATATGGGCTCTGAGGCATGGGTGATGGTTCTTGAAGATGCCCTGTCTCCAAGGCGGGGCTGCTTAGGGTTGCCCAGGCTCCAAGTGGTGCGCACAAGCTCTGGGCCTTGGGGGGTGTCGCCAGAGGTTGCCTGGGCTCTGCTGCATGGCACTGAGTATCTCACCCGAGGGGGGTGCAAACTCTGGGTATTGGGTGGCGGTTCCTGAGGGTGCACAGGCACTGAGGCACAGTGCTGAGGTTCCCACACGGGCCCCAGTGAGGTGTGTGGGCTCCTGGAACTCGGGTGGCAGCACTGGTGCATACCCTGGCTCTGAGGAGGCGTATAGGTTCGTGCGGGTCTTGTGTGGCAGTGCTGGAGGGTATTCAGGCTCTAAAGTGCCCACAGGTGAGAGAGATGCAGGCTCTGGGTTTCGGGTAGCAGCACCGAAGGGTGTGGGGGTCTGAGGAGGGGCTTGGAGGGCCACCCAGGTCTCGGATGGGGGTGGAGAGCTTCCTGGGTTACCTGTGATGGCATGGCTGCCCTATGCATGGCACGGAGGTAAGGGCCACCCAGGTCGCACAGGATGGTCCGCGGCTGGCCTAGGTGGGGTGCCGCTGTGTGCCCTGGTCGGGCGGGATGGTGCAGCTGGCTGCCTGGGTCGCATGGGATGGTGCAGCTGGCCGCCTGGGTCACGCGGGATGGCGTGGCTTGCCTAGGCTTGGCGCGGGGGGGGGGGCGCCCGGGTCTTGGTTGGCATGCGGCTCTGATGCAGGATGTTGGGGATCATGTGGGCTCATAGCGAAGGGGGGGAGGTGTGCGGCTCTGGCCGGAACCCACGCTAGGGCAGCCTTTGAAGGGTATTCACGATCTGCTGCTGTGATGGCCCTACCACTCACAGAATTCTGCTCTGGTTTCTCCTTCCGATCTGTCTGTGGTGCTGGGGGCTCTTAGCCCCAGCTGTAGGGTCCAGGGGAAGATGGCTCCTTACCGATCCTGCCGACATGGGATTGCAGTTTTCTGTGGGAATCTGTTGCTGGTAGAATCTGTGTCTGTGTATTTGTACTTGGGTTACTGGATTTTGGGTTTTGGTTCTTCTGTAACTGTGCAATGTTGTTTAGTTCTGAGCCCCCGAGGCGATTCTGAGATAATTTTGAGACAGGCTCCTTTAGGAGCTCCTATTCTGTCGCCATCTTGAATCTTCACCCCGTAGTTCTCTTTCTTTGTGGATGTATTAACATGCCATTTTGTCGACAGCTCTGAATGGAGAAAAATAAACAAGTTGTGTGTTTTTATATTTCCATATCATCTTAAATTACTTAACAAAATATTAAATAAAAAAGTGTCAATATCCATCTTCCTTACTTGCCTACCCATACCCATAGTACACACTCACACACGCACACGCACACACACACACCACCACCACCATTAATATATACTCTAGTATGCATCCTTACTCATTTTTTGCATACCCTTAGTTGAGTAAATAAGCTAAGTATGTAATTTTATGTAATTCACCTAATATGCCTAACCTAAATTAGAAAGCGTATTTTTAAAATCCATCATTAAAATTCCCTTTAAAATCCCATAGAAATTCCAAAAGAGGGAAAAAATAAACAAAATAGGAGGCTGTTCCATTTACTCATGTTATAAATCACAGGTCTCTCTGGTTAATGACTGAATAACTAGATATTATCCAAAAACACTCATTCTGGCAAAGATATGCTAGCACCATTATTCACTTTTTGTATGACATTCAAATAAGATTATCTGAGGCCCATTCTTTCAATATGTGATACTAATCCATTTCAAGTTTTATTTGATTTTTTCTAGTTTTACATACCACATGATTGTATAAGTTTGTATTTTGTGCTTCTTTGCTTGAGATATATTTAATATCTGATAAAATTCACAAATTTTATGTTTTCAATTTTATAAATTTTGAGAATTGTATAAGCATATAGATGTTATCACATTTCAATGATATTTCTGCTTTGCCATGATTCACTTTGTAATCAAGCCTTTCTTCTCCATACTCAGGAGCAAACATTATCTGATTTCTTTCATTTTAGGTTTGGTTTGTCTGTCCTTGAACTGCATCTAAATGAAATCTTAGAATCGACTATTTTATGCCTCATATTTGTCTTAATAATTATCCAGATGTATTCATATTGCTTCATATATCTATATCTATTCTTCTTTTACTGATGAATAGTATTCCTATGTATAATTATGAGTTGTGTTTTCATTTCATGATGATGGGTATTTCATTTGTTCAACTCTGACTATTGTGAAGACAATTGCTAAGAATATTCTTAACATTTATTTCTCATGTGAAAGTACCTAGAGATAGCATTGCTAACTCACAGGGCAGAAATATGTTTATCAGAAACTCTCAGCCCCTCCATACTAGTTGGACTATAATGTGTTGCTATTGCCATGTTTGAGAGTTACAATTGTTTCATACCTCTTGGCCACAAGGTTATCAGTACTTTTAATTTTAGCCACTTCATTCAATGAATGTCATGATACTGCTGACATCTTTCCAGTTTCTTTTTTGCCATTCATCTTCTTTCATAAATCATTATTCACATCTTTTATTACTCTTGGGGGCTGTTGTAGGGGTTATAAGAATCTGAATATATTATTTCTTTTAAGTATGTGTTACAACTATTCTTTTCCAGTCTGTGGCTTATCCATTTATTTTCTTAACATTCTTCTTTTAGTGAGCAGACAGTATGAAGTCAAATGAAGATTAATTTGCCATTTTTTATGACTAATGCTTTTTGTGTGCTCCCAATAAATAAAAAATAAGTCCTTTCCTATACCAAGTCACAAAGATATCTTCCTACATCTTCTACAAGGCTTACTTTTTTATATTTAGTTCAATAGCCCATTGTCTTAATTAAGACTACTATAACTGAACACCATAGACAGGGTGGTTAAACAATAGACATCTGTTCCTGACAGTTCTGGAGTCTATACTATAGTTAATAGTCCTATTTACTTTGATATTTTGTTGTTCCTAGCTGTCATACAGAAATGTAAATTGATCTCTATATTTTGATCTCATCATTCATGACACTGGCAAATTACCTTATTAGTTTTAGCAGCTATTTATGATTACATGAGATGTTTAAATTCATGATAAGGTCATCTAAGAATAATTATGTTGTTTTTTGCCTGTCCATTTGTGATCTTTATGCTTTTTCTTTTTCTTTATTTATTTGCCTTGTATTCATTCCTTGCTTTGCATATATGTCCCTAGTTTCATATGTTAGTTTATAGGCCAAATTTATATATTATCCTTCAAATCAAGAAATTTAATGTATTACCTACTTTTAACAAATGATTCTGTAGAAACTTACACCACATTTTCATTTGTAACAATCTTACTTTCTTTGTTTTTAGTGGTTTCCAAGTGCAGGGGAAAATATCTTGTCTATGAGTGTTTATGTTTATCAGTCTTGTGACATAATACAACTAATTTTAAAATGATGAGGCTCAAATAAAGGTCTGTAGATCTAAAACCAAAATTGAATGATAAGCGTATAGAATATTGGTCTTTGAATATTTTATAATATAACCCAAGGCATACATATTTTTATGATCCCAGTTACTATCAAAGGGAATCAATGGATAAAAGCAAACATTTAGTGCTATGTTGTTTGGATTATTTTGTACTCTTTTTAGCACTGATAACAAATTAACTTGTCTGCACTGATTGGTATAATACTTTTCTGCACAGGCTGCTTCTTATATTTGATTTGAAAATAAAATTTATATTACTTCAAAGTAAAACTTCTATTTGCTTCATAAATATGACTATTTGACAACACTTGGGCTAAATCTACCTGATATTTGATTTTCTGAAGCAACCTATTTGGCTTTAGAATTATACATGTACATTATTATCATATAAAAATATGGAAACCATGTTATACTGAGAATTCAGCAGTACTTAAGATAGAATGAGCTTGAGTTTGAATTCCAATGATGACAAAGTAGCTTGCATTAGAATAGTGATCTCAAAAATAATAATTATGATCACAGCACAAACCATGACTATTTCAGGAGAGTGAGAGCTAACTTCAGGCTGTATCTGAAGAGCAGTTGACTACTGAATGAAGGAATTTAACTGTATAAACTTATAAAACATTTTGTTTGAAGCAATAACCCAATTCACCTGGTGCAAGGTGGTTGGAACTAATTCAGATAAAGTTATATGGGTTTCAGGAAAATTTGGACCTGAACTACCATAATGGCTGGAAAATGAGAATTCAAGAAGAGCATCGCAGAATAGGAGTATACATTATCTAGTATATAACAACAACAACAACAAAAAATTTTGGAATAGAGCTGAAACAGAAAAGCATAACTCACAGAACTAAAGGGAGAGGGAGTGAACAGGAAACAGGAAATCTGAATTATTCAAGGCATTGGAATTAGCAAAGAACCAACTTAAAGAAATTATTAAAAGGCATTCAAGGTCTTAAAATAAATTTGTCATAAAGCATAAACCAGCCAGGTGTGGTGGTGCATGCCTGTAATCCCAGTACTTAGGAGGGTGAGATGGAAGATCTCCAGTTTGCAGCCAGCCTCAGCAACATAGAATATCCCTCAGCAACTTAGAAGACCCTGTTTCAAAATAAAAAATGGAAAGTGCTGGGGGTGTAGCTTGAAGGTAGAATTTCCCTGGGTTTGATCCCCAGTACCAAAATAAATAAACAAACAAATCAATCAGTAAACAAAAAAGACTGTGAATCTCAGCAAACTACAAATCTGTAAAGCAATCAAGTGAAAGTTCTAGAACTAAAAATTTCAATATTTAACATAAAAACAATTTGACAGCAAATTATAAAAAAAGTAGATGTCAGTAAAATGTGAAGATGTAACATTAGAAATCTGCCATTTTGAAGAACAAAATTTGAAAAAGATGACCTATGGTATGTATCAAAAATGCCAATTTAAATGGAGAGAGAAATAATTTAAAGAAAACTTTGAAAAATTAATGAATATAAATTTCCAAAATTTGACAAAGACTCTAAATATATAGATACTAGAAGCATAACAAAAATCCAGAAGTATATATTCAGAGAAATCAATACCTAGATACATTAAATCAAATTGCTTTATAAAGAGAAATTTTGGAAATTGGAAAAATTGAAAACTATCAGAGAAAATCACATTTTATATATGGGGAACAAAAACATGAATATCTAACTTTCAATCAAAAGTAAGTCATTGTATTGGTGAGGGTTCACTAGATCAACAGAATTCACAGAATGAGTATATTTGAAAAAGGGATTTATCAGATGGGCTTACAGTTTGAAGCAATGTAGTCCCAGGTTCTGACTGCATGTGGAGAATCAGAGGAACCAGTAGCTGGTAGAGCGGTCTAAGAGCTGGAGTCTTAGGATCGGAGCAACCACTAATTCAGTCCCAGTCCAAGACGTGAAGATCAGGAAGCTCTTCAGAGAAACGATGGTGAAGTTTCAGTTTGAAGGGCTTGAGGCTGAGAAGATCAAGAAGGTTTTCAGAGAAATGGTGAAGCCGGCAGCCGACGATCTCAGGTGACAGCAGATGCGTTTTCCTTGGAAAGAGTTGCGCATTGCTCTACACGGCTTCTCCCTCTTTTATCTAACTCCTGCACCTATCAGAACCCTGCTGCCTACATTCAGGGCAGGCTTTCTGTTTAATCTGCTGTTACACACCCAAAGTCACATGATCTTGGGTGTGTCATGATCAGGTCAAGTTGACAAACTAGACTGACTATCACAGTCATTAAAATGATATTTTCAAAGTCCAGGCAAATGTTACCATAGAATTCTATATCTAGGGAAAATTTTTTCTTCAAAAGTAATGCCAAAATAAAAAGCGTTTTAGACAATCAAAAACTATGAGACTACCTGGTTCACAGATATCTTGTACAATAAATGCTCAAGGAAGTTTTTCAGACCCAAAGAAAATGCTCCAAAGATACTATTTATAGAAAATAATATAATAAACCAGTGAATGTTATATGGTTTTCAACATGTGTAAAAATAATTTCTCTCAACATGCAAAGGAGCCCCACAAAAAGTGGTGATAAATTATATAGCTTCAAGGATAAAATTCATGTGTAATAGTAAATATTACCTTTAGTTACATAGTTATAAATTAAAGATGCAGATTCTAATTACTAGGGAAGCCACAAAAATTAATTAAAGTGGATAACAATAAAGGCAACAGAGAAATAAGATTGTATTAAAAATAAAAATTTCCCAAAAAAAGACAGAAAGATCTAAAGAAACGATCTAAAGAAATGATCTAAAGAAACACAAGAACAATGACAAGAGATGGGATAAATAGAAAATAAATTGTAGAATGGTATATATAAATCCAATCATAGCAACAATTAACTAAATATAAAATTGTGTTATATAACATAAAACATATCTTCAGAACGAATAAAAAATAGGATTTAACCACATATTGTGTAATAATGACATGTTTAAAAGTAAAGGCACATGTGTTGAGAGTCAAAGCATGAATACATAGAGACCTTACAAAAGTAATAATTAGAAGGCTGGTGTGGCAATATGCCTGGGCCAAAGGTGAAGCCAAAGTTTCTTAGGCTGTTTGACAAAGTCACAGCAGAAGTGGCTTGTCGCAGAGCAGACATCCTCTAATGATGGCAAGCCTGTTGGTGGCCTTATTGTTAATGTTAATAATTGTTGGACTGGTGACACCAAAGGCGAAGCCAAAGTTTCTTCAGCTGGTTGACAAAGTCACAGCAGAAGGATGCTTGTCGCAGAGCAGACATCCTCTAATGGCAGCCTAGCCTGTTGGTGACTTTACTATTAATGTTAATAATTGTAGGATTGGTGACGGGAATTGTAGGACTTATGCCAAAAACTTAATTTACGCAGAATGACTCGAATACAGGTGAAATGCAGGAAAACTGTTGTTCTTAATATAAAAATAATTTACATGAAAAGGGAGTTAAACCAGATAATGAGTACTGTAAAATATTAGCTAGTACTCAGAACAAGGAGGAACATAAACAATGACCTGCTGTATCAACAATTATGGCTTCTGGAAGGCCTGCCTACTGGATAGGTAGGAGGCTCTGGTTTTCCCCCTTGAACAAGCAAGCCTGTGACTATCAGCCTGTGACTGACCCTCCTCTAAGTTACACAGGTGCTTACCTTCAAGGCAAATGGTGGCAAAAGGGTCCGAGCTAGAGACACAAACTTTATGATAAGGCTTGATAGAAGCCCTACATTTTGTGCTTATTCCACTTCATCTAAGATTAACCAGTTACAGGCATTGCTCACTTATTATAAATGGTGGATAGATAATACCAAAAACAGAGAAATAAAAGAGTTCCTTAAAAAGAATATGAAAGGTCATCAGAAAGAAATAGAAAAACTTAAAGCTCAACTAAAGAAAGAATAAAGTATAGAATATAAGCATAAATGGTATTAAAATAGAATATAGTTTAAGTATAGGTGTAAGG
>PVJS01055848.1:0-12530 GCA_004027185.1 Glis glis
GATGCTCTGGCAAATACATAGACAATTAAGGCATATCTTTCATTTCAGAACTCATAATCTCATGGGGAACAAAGACCTATGCATGACTTGTCAATCTCCTGCTAATCATAACTGACTGGTTTCAGTTTACATTAGGGCCTCAAACCTAAAATAGGATGTACTTACCCAGTAATTCTACTATATTCCTCCTTAGGCTTACCTTCTCACTTATCAAAATGATCACTTCCTATCTTTTTCCTCCACTCAAGCTTTTCCATACTTGCTTGCATCTGATTACCTTCTTTCATACCTCATTGAAAAAGTAGTATATAATTAAAAACATGAACATTGGCTTTATATTTCCTGAATATGAATTCCAACTCAACTAATTACCAATGGTATGATTTTGAACAAATTTCTTGACCTTTGTGTGTTCCAGATTTTTCATTTGTTTAATGGAGATAATAGTACTTACCTGATTGTTTGAGTAGTGTGTGTGTGTGTGTGTGTGTGTGTGTGTGTGTTATGTCTGGCAGATAATAAGTACCCGTAAATGTTTGCTATCTTCATCATCCTCTGGGAACTCCTCTATTTTCCCATGCCCAACTCTCCAAATTTTGACTGTATCTACAGATGTATTCTTCCCCTTTCCTACAATTTACAAAGGAGGAGGCATCTATTTCCCTGTCAAAGGCAAATCCCTCCATCTACTCCATTCCTATCCTCTTCTTCCTCTTCAAGAATTTTTCTACCTCAGATATCTTCTCCCTATTCCACATCATTAATTAGCCCTTATTTATTGAATTATTCCCACCAACATTAATCTGTCTTAGTACTTCCCAGTCTCCAATTTTACAAAAAGAAACAGCATATCTACAACCACATTTACTCCAGTTCTCACTCCCTATCTATGCTGTTCATGGAAAGCTATTTCATTTCAACATTTATTCCCATTCACTTTCTTCATTTTATGAACTTCTATTTAACCTTAAAACTTTTACAGTCTGGCTTCTTTCCCCCTGAACTCAATCAAAAATATCCCTGGCAAAGTCAACAAAAATTTATTTGATGCAATATTCAGTGGACCTTTCTCTGTCATCATCTTACTTGATCTAAGGAGAATGTGGCACTATTGACATCACTAATTGTCTTAAAATGTTTTTAAACCTTTGGCGACATTGCTGTCTCCTGTTTTATTTTCTTACATCATTAGCTACTTTAAATAAATATTCCTTGTAGGCCTCTCCTTTTCTGTCTTCTAAATGTTGAAGTTCTTCAGGATTGAATGTTTGGTCTGTTTCTGTTCTCTCTTTACATTACTCTTTAAGTAATCTTGTCCAGTCATATGACTTTGACTATCATTGTAATCCATTGATCCCAAAATGTTTTTCTGTAGCACATTCTGCTCTATTGAAACCCTGATTCATATTCAACTGCCCCAAAACATCTTCAGATGTTATCTATATGGGCATCTCATAATACAAATTGAACTCTTTCTTTGCTTTTACTCTCCAAATATCAAATGTGAGTAATCTGCATCTTGGTAAAAACCACTATCAGTTACTCATATAAGAAACTCAACTATCGCCCTTGATTATTTTTTCCTCCATTCAATTTTGCAGTACTACCAGAATATATATGAATATACATGAATATGAATATGAATATGAATATGAATATATACAGACATACATAAAATCATGGAATACATATATATATATATATGGAAAATATATATTGAACCAGACTTCTTTTCTTCATATGCATTGCCATTTCCTTATCATTTCTTGCTTAGACTATGGAAAAATAACCTCCTATGTGGACTACACACAATATTCTTATCCCCATATTACTCAAAGAGCCATAACAATAATTGTCTTAAAATGTAAACCAAACCATGTTGCTCTTCTACTTAAACTTTTAAGTGAATTCCCACTGAACTTGAAAAAAGCTAATGCCTTTACCATGTCCAATAATGCCTAAACTGTATGTTCCAGCCTCACCTCATATCCTTCTTCTTAATGTGCTCAACCCCTTCTCAGTTGTATTTGTTATTTGAACATACCAAGGCCTTTCTTATCTCTATATCTTTGCATGACTCATTCCTTGAATTCTCTTCCTCAAACTCCTCACAAAGCTGCTTCCTTCCTATCTTAGGTCTTCAGTTCAATATCATATCCTTAGTCATGCCTCTGTTGACCACTTTAAATTTCGACTCCCACCCTCTCCTTTTTGGTACTAGGAATTGAACCCAGGGGCATTCTATCTCTGAGCCACACCCCCAGCCCTAATTTATTTTTAATTTTTAAAGAGTGTCTCGCTAAGTTGCTGAGACTGGCCTCAAACCTTTCTCAGCCTCCCAAGTACTGGGATTGCAGGAGTGCACCACTACACCTGCCTAGACTTTCCCCTTCTTGCTCTATAATGTTCTGTTGTTCTTGTCCTTCATATCACTAACTTGAAGTCTTAATTTATTTGTTTGATTTTTCCTGCCTCTTCCAGCAGAATGTGTGCCCTATGAAGTCAAGCATTTAATCTGCCTTTTTCCCTTTTATATCTCTAGGGTGTAGCAAAGTATCTGGCATATTATCAAGCACTCAAATATTTGTTGGATGAATTAGTGAACAAATCAATGGCCTAATTTATTTATTAATAATTTATTTATAAATCAGTGACTGAATTGAACTAATCACTTTCTGTGTTAACAGTCTTGGATGTCATGCTTAGGTTTTTGAACTTCATTTTGTAGGTTATAGAATATTGTGAAATATACATACAAAGTGGCATGAGTGCTAAAATAGTTAAATGCTGTGAAGGAATAGAAGAAGGATAAGTTAATTGTGGCTGGAGTAGAGTGAGGAAGGTTTGTTGGAAGAGATGGTATTTGAGATGGACTTTAAAGGACAGCTCAGATTTGTACATGTTGAGATAAGGGGAGTGAATGGAAAAGTACAGGCTATCCTTGATTAAAGGAATGTGATCCAAGAAAGTCTGGAGAATGACGCATGTGAGATGCTTAGTGAAAAGTAAATCTGCAAAAAATAATTGGGACAGATTGTGGGGATCATCGAATATTGAGCTGTGACATCGTTTAAACAGGGAAGGAATGTGATGAATTGTCAAATCTTCATTTATGCTTTCTCCTGAAACATTTCTTGAATCTGTCCCCTCCTTTACATTCTCCACTTCCTCTTCCCTGGTTAATATCCCAAGTTACCTTTTGCCTGAACAATCCAAAAACCTCCTAATTAGTCTTTCCTCTCCCCACTCCTTCCCCTGCTTCTTCTCCACCAACTTAATCTAAAGTACAGTTCTGATTACACCACATCCTTGTTTAAAAACCTTCAGTCATTCTGTGTCCTCACAGGATACAATCCAAACTCCATAGTAGGGTACTTTCAGCTCTCCCATTCCATATACCTACTAGGCTACCACTGTTTCATAGAAATAAATATATTAATTCATTTTGGAGAGAAGCTTTTTTAGACTTTTGAAAAGAATTTACAACACTAATCTTCTCTAAGTAAACAGTGGCCTTTAATGGAACCTTGGGACAATAACTCCTTATGCAAACATGTTTCCAAGGAAGTGACCTTGCATCTTCTCTCATCTAAACCCTGTGAAAACGGTAAGCCCACCTGCAAAGCTCAATCAACTACTAAATCTTGAGTACATACTATGTGGTGCAACCCTGTAAGGCACAGGAGAAAAAAACATATAATCATATAAAATATTCATCAACTCAGGAGCAATACATCAAATAAGTGGAAAAATAATTGAAATATTGCTGTAGAATTGGAGAAGAAACCAAAATATGAACACTTCTTGTCTTTTGCTATATTTTGCACAGTGGCTTCCTCTTTCACAGAGAGCATGTTGGGGCTATGCAGATACACTGAATGTGAGGTATGCTGAGTGCTGAGCTTATTAACAAGTTATTTTCTAGATGGCATTGATACTGATATAACCTAGAGGGCTAGCTTTGTCTCTGAAATCTCTTGTATGATGTACTTTAAACCTTTGAAGACAAGAAAGACTACAGAGACTGAACATCTACTCAAAGTTAAGTGCAGAATGGAAAATTAAACCTTATACCTATGATCCATTTTGAGTAAATTTTTGTGCTTGTAGTAGTACCCTAATCAAGCCTCAGCTGACCTCATGTTCTTCTTTTGTTTTATGTGGTTGAGGTGTTTTATGCAAAAAAATCCTTGATTATTCCAATATCATAAAGCATTTCTCATGTATTTTCTTCTAGTAGTTTCATGTCTTACATTTAAGTTTTTAATCCATTTTGAGTTGATTTGTGTAACTGGTAAGAGATATACATCTAGTTTCATTCATCTGTATGTGAATATCCAATTTTCTCAACAACATTTGTTGAAGAGGCTGTCCTTTCCCCAATGTGTGTTCTTAACATCTCATCAAGATCAGTTAGCCATAGGTGTGTGAGCTTACTTCTAGGCTTTCTATTCTGTTCTATTGGTCTGTTTCTGTTTTATGCCAGGAGCATACTGTTTAGATTACTATAGCTTTGTATTATACTTTGAAATTAGGTAGTTTAATGCCTTCTCGTTTGTTCTTTTTGCTGAAGATGTGATTCTCTATTCAGGGTTTTCTGTGGTTCCATATGAATTGTAGGATTGTTTTTTCTCATTCTATGATAAATGTCATTGGTATTTTTATAGGGATTGCACTGAATCTGTAGATTGCTTTGGGAAGTAGGGACACTTTAACAATATCGATTCTTCCAATTCATAAACAAGGGATGACTTTCTATTTTTTATCCTTTTCAACCTTCCTTCCCTTCTTTTTTTTTTTTGTACTGGGGATTGAGCCCAGAGGCATTCTACCTCTGAGCTATACACCCCAGCTTAATTTTATTTTGAAATAAGGTCTCACTAAGTTGCTGAGGGACCCTGCTAATTTTCTGAGGTTGGCTGCAAACCTGCGATCCTCCTGTCTCAGCCTTCTAAGTACTGGTATTATAGGCATGTGCCACATGCATGGCTCCTTTTCAATTTCTTTCACCAATGTTTTATAATTTTTATTGTAGAGATCTTTCACCTCTTTGGTTATGTAAATTCCTAGGTATTTCATTTTTTGTAGTTAGTGTAAATAGGATTGCTTTCTTGAATTCTATTTCAGATTATTTGCTATTTACATATAGTACTGCTACTGATTTTTTAAATATATTTTATTGGTGCATTGAATTTACACATCTTAATGAAGATCAGAATGATAAAGTCATACATGCACACAGCACTTGGTGAGCTTCCCCTGGATACTTCCACTCCCTCACCTTTCCCATACACAATATGGAGATTGGCATTAATAATTTCATATATGTACATAGTGTCATTTGAAGTATTTCCTTAATGATGATTTTGTATCCTGTAATTAGGCTGAATTGGTTTCTTAATTCTAAAATGCTTCTGCACATCAAAAGTAACATTCAACAGAGTGATGAGACCACCTACAGAATGGGAGAAATATTTTCAAATTATACACCTGACAAGGTGTTAATATACAGAATATATAAGGATCTCAAACAACTTAATATAAAAAACAAATAATGGTCTACCACACTCTGACAGAATTTTTGCCTTCTGTGTGATGGACAGTGAGAAACAGCAGGATGGGAGAATTACCACCACTGGTTCCTACTGTTCTTACTCAAAGATAAGAACATTATCTATTTTCCAAAAATAAATGATTCTTAGATTGTTGTATGCCTTTGGCCAATATCCAGATTGTTTTAATGGTTATTTTTTCAGTTTTTTCCCGTTGTTTCTCTTGCTTTTGGGGAAGAGGTTTTGTCAGTTATCTTACTCGCCTGTCGCCAGAATTCCCATCTTCTATATTACCTCTTGATTTTTAGGTGACTGGATTCTTATATAGGAGGTAGGATATAATAAACATTAAATACAATAAAGAAAGAACCCCATGTGTCTCCATGGAAAGTGAATGTATATAGCACCTTGGTTTTCAAAGGGTATTGTCAAGTATAAATTGAATGCTATAATTGGCATAGCATTTAAATTCATTCCTTCACTCATCATTCATTCATTCATTCACCCACACATTTTCCTAAGAACCTAATATGTGCCACCTTTTAATACAATATCCCAAGTCACATTATTCATGCATCCTCATGTAACTTCATATTTACTTACAAATACAAACATGCAAAAACAGAAGCAATACAATGAGACAATTGAAATAGAAAGAAGGAGGAGGAACAATAAGAAAGGTAAGGTTAGAAGTTTTTGTTGTTTAAAGGAATCCTGTGTTGAGTTTGCAAAGTTAGCATTATTCATCTATAGGACAAGTACATAAATGGGAAGGTGCAATCAGAAGGAAGAATCTGCATGAATTGTGGTACATTTGGGAGAATATCCTAAAATTTGGGAGCTCAGACCTTTGATGGAGGAGAAACCTGAGTATGGCAAAAAGGAAAAACATGCTTCACGAGTAATTGAATTCATATTTATCAGAGGTCTAGTTATCTCTAGTTATAAACTACATTTTCTATATATCTGTGAAGTTTTCAAATGATTTGGAGTTGAACAACCAATATAATGAGGAGAATTATACTCTCTCCACTTCTATTTTCTGAAATATATTATAGTTGATTATTGTTAGTGAAGTTGAGCATATGGTCCTAGAATGGCTCTAAATGATTTTATACATTTTCTGTTTTATTATTATCCATCTGATACTTTGAATGAGGCAGCATATGGCAGTTAATTTTCTACTCCAGTCCCTCATGCACAATATTAAAACAACTCAAAGCGGCACATATTTCAGCTGTGTTTTATGGATGAATTATACCTCCTGCAGTCTGTACATGGAGAGATAGAACAGACCATGGGATAGATTTTAGCATAAATGCTATTTTGCTTGCTAGGAAGGATTTAGAGAATGTGTTTAAAATTATGTAAGCTTTAAGTACAAATCAAATGCTTAGATGCTTCTTTAATTATGGCATGTATAGTAAATTAAAAAACTGATGAACAGTATATTTTACTACAAAGGGACTTGATAGCCATTTCAAATGACATTTAAGTATTTGAAAATTACATTCAGTTTAGTCACAGGTTCTTAAGCTTCAAAGGGCCATATAAGGTCACCCAATAAACCTCTCTATTACTAGAAGACCTTCCACAGCATCCCCTGATTCAGCAATCTGATAGTGTCTAAGCAGTCCTGTCCAAATCTAGTTGCTTTAAATAACCAGCATATTATTGCTCATGATTCCACGGGTCACTAATTTGAGCCAAACTTATCCAGGAGGTTCTGGTTTCACCTGGGTTACTCACGTGACTGCAGTCATTTGGTGGTTTACTATCTAGCAATGGTCTAATTTCACCCCTTATGTACCGTGGATATCACTGGCTATTGGCTGCATCTCTCCCCATATACCACATATTCTTAAGAACATTATTCCAGACTCCAAATGGTGAGACAATGTTTCAAGAGAGGAAAAGTTTCAATGTGTGCATACTTTGCAAGTGTTTACTTCTGTCACATTTGTTAATATCTCATTACAAAAGTAAATTCCATGACCTGTATAATATATATGATATACATTATATTATATATTATATTTCATATGAAGGTATTTATGATAGCATACTCATTTCACTCTTTTCATTTCTAGAACCAAACCCAATTGAGGTTATTTTATATGACAGCAGAAAGGACTCAGTTTGGAGTTTTGGGATAATTTTCCTAATATCGAATTCAAAACATTAAGGATAGGCCGGGCATGGTGGCACATGCTTGTAATCCCAATTCTTGGGAGGCCGAGACAGGATGGTTGCAGATTTGAGGCCAGCCTCAGCAACTTAGCAAGGCCCTCATCAACTAGAAAGCCCCTGTTTCAAATGAAAACAAACTGTAATAAGGGCTGGGGTGTAGTTCAGACATAAAATGCCCCTGGATTTGATCCCTAGTAACCCTCCCCCCAAAATTGGGGATAGTTAAAAGAGTAAGCTTAGTTAAAACCAATATGTTTAGAATATATTTGAAGGAAAATGATCCAATAAAATGAAGGGACAAAAAAAGATTGATAAAATAATAGCTACCCTTTATTCCCCGTTTACTTCATGTTGGAGACTGTGTTAAGCTCTTTACATAAATTATTCTGCTTAATTCTTACAGCAATTTATGAAATAGCTAGTACTAACTCCATTGTACGGATGACGAAACAGGTCTGTGATCATACAGTAAATAGTAGAGTGCTGATTCTTATACAGGCATTCTGATTCCAGAGCCTACCTTGACTGTTATCTACCATGCTATAAGGCTAGTGTATAAAAGAGGAATTTGAATTACTCTCTATGACTCCGAGAAATAAAAATGACACATCTCCACAAGGCCTAAAATAATCTGTTTGGTGTCTATTTCTCCGATACTACTTAACACTTTTCACTTTGCTCACTATGCACTGGCTATATTGGAATGGAACAAGTAAAGCTATTTCTACCTCAGGGCCTTTCCCTATGCTGTTTACTCTGCTTGGATGCTCTTTGCCTTACTCTTCACCTGTATAAAGTTTATGTCACTTCTTCAAGTAAGATTACTCTGATCCTCTCCCCAACACTAGTTTGAATGCTCAATATGTTTGAATCCTGGAACATTCCATCCTCCTGTCTCAGCCTCCAAATTCTGCAATCACAGGCATGTACCACAATGCCTGGCTTGATTTTTGTTTGTTTATTGTTTGTCTCCCTACAACAAATTATGAGTTTCATGACAGCCATAGCATCTGTTCTATTCACTGAATATAAAATATTCAACAACTCAGGAGCAATACATCAAATAAGTTGAAAAATAATTGAAAGATTGCTGTAGAATTGGAGAAGAAACCAAAATATGAACACTTCTTGTCTTTTGCTATATTTTGCACAGTGGCTTCCTCTTTCACAGAGAGCATGTTGGGGCTATGCAGATACATTGAATGTGAGGTATGCTGAGTGCTGAGTTTATTATACAGGTATGTGTTTGTGTATGCGTTTATCATTAATTGAGTCATAGTCCCCAAGTTAATGATAATGGCTGGAGTCATTTCCTGTCATATTCTTTCTCAAGAGGGATTGATCTTTTAAATGATCCAATTTGTTATGATACCTATCATCATTTTTAAAACAATAGGTCTTTAGGATTAAAAAGCATCTTAACCTTCATCTAGTATAATCCTTTCTTACCTCACTCCCCTTTTGCAGTGGACAGGGAGATGTGTTGTTCAGAGCCGCCTCAAAAGAAGAACTTATTAGTCCACATGTGAAGTGCTGTGAGCAGACAGCTTCCTGTTGTCAGCTCTTTCAGGGTTGGTCTTGGTGACAGAACAATTTTTCCCATGGGCACACTTTTCCTAGCCACTGAATAAATGCAGCAGTGGTGTAGAAGTTCAGCCATCTGAGACCAATATAAGACATGCTGATGAGCCATGTATACTCCAGAGACCCATGTGGGGTTAGCATGGATGGCAGTTTTTCTCAGCTTCCTAAATCTGCTGCCTTCCCTCCCTTCTGCAGGTATTAAACCCTAATAAACAACCCATATGCCAATACCATCTCAGTAACTACTCCAGAGAATCCAACCTCTAATATTTCTTAACCCTGTTTTCTGGGTGCTGGGGATTGAATCCCAGGGCCTTTGAATGCCAGGCAAGTGCTCTACCACTGAGCTACACCTCCAGCCCATTTCTTAACTCCTAAAGCCCACGTTTACTTGCGGAACTCAACGTAGAATCTGGTTTCTTAATTTTCTGTCTTGGGCTCTGATCATTCTGGCCAACTTCTATATTAAAATTTTTTAAGCCGGGCGTGGTGGCGCACGCTTGTAATCCCAGTACTTTGGGAGGCGGACACCGGAGGATTCGGGTTCGCGGCCAGCCTCAGCTCTCTCGCTCTCTCTCTCCCTTTCTCTCTCTCTCTCTACTTAGTGAGGCCCTCCGCAACTTTGTGAGACTCGGTTTCAAAATAAAGTATAAAAATAGGGCCGGGGATGTAGCACGGAGGTAGAATGCCCCTGGGTTCAATCCCCGGTACCGCAAAAAAAAAAAAGAAAAAAAAGAAATTTTTTTATAGGCTCAGATTTCCATTCCTTCACTTGTTTTCTATTGCTTCTCTAGATACTCAGAAAAAATGTAGGCTCCTTCAAGGTCCAAAATCTATGAAATTTGCCTGGATTTGTACTGACCATATATTTCTATATTAGGCATTACTACATTTCTATATAGGCATTACTGTACAAACCAAGGCTTCACATTGTACCATATTTCCAGAAAGATAGGACCTAAGAACTCTGAAATTGTCATTGATAGAGAGGGAGAGGAAGGGGGATAGGCAGTAGTAATGAAGATGAGCAGATAATTCACTGAAGCCTGCCTTCCTGAGTGTCCACCACCACAATTAGCTCAGCTATTATAAATACCCACATGTCTCATGTTCTGTATTGTCACCTGAATCTCCCTTGGTGTAATCTTTTCTCAGTGTCACTTATTAAAAATGCTCACTTTCAAAGAGCTCTATAAATTTCTTTAAACATCCCCTGACTCAATAAAAATGAATGGAATTGAACACTAAGGCTATATTCCATTGTCTGTCTCCCAAGAGTGTTCAGATAAACTATGAAATAAATCTTTCTGTCCCATCCAGGTCATTTCACTAGCTTTAATATTATTTACAGCCCTATCCATATAATCCTTGGTCTTTACCCTGAAGTCATCAGCATATTCCCTTTCCTTTTGTTGCAAGCTCACAGGGTCTTTCAAACTGAAAATAGCTGATGCCTCTAACACTGATAATGGAAGAAATGTCCCCCTGTTTGCTTGTAGATTATTTCGCAAAGTCAAATGTACTTTAGAGAAGCAAAGAAGAAATTTTTGAAATTCAGGGTGTGGTCCCAGGGCTTACTAAGTGACAAAGATTTTGGGTGGTAGTATTAACCATGGGACAGAAAGTCTCAGAAGGTCTAGGAGAATTTACCACAAAGAGTGGTTATCTCACCTAGGTGCTGTGAGTATGCCTATAATTTCAGTTCTTAGAAGGCTGAGATAAGAGGATTGCAGGTTCGAGGCAATCCTCAGCAACTTAGTGAGACCGCAATCCCTATCAAAATACCAATGTCATTCTTCATAGACCTAGAAAAAAATCAGTCATAAGCTTCATATGGAGAAACAAAAGACCCAGAATAGCCAAAGCAATTCTCAGCAATAAGAACCATGCAGGAGGCATCACAATTCCTGACTTCAAATTATACTACAGAGCTATAGTAATAAAAATAGCATGATATTGGCACAAAAACAGACACATAGACCAATGGAACAGAATAGAAGATACAGAAACAAATCCACACACTTATAGCCAATTGATTTTTTACAAAGGCTCCAGTCACATACATCGGAGAAAAGACAGCCTTTTCAACAAATGGTGTTGGGAAAACTGGTTATCCATTTGTAGAAAAATGGAACTAAATATTTACCTCTCACCCTGCAAAGGAGTCAACTTGAGATGGATCAAAGACCTGGAGGTTAGACAAGAGACTGTGAAGCTACTAGTGGAGGGCATAGGTCCAACACTCCAACATGTAGGCACAGGCAGAAACTTCCTCAACAAGACCTTGAAAGCTCAGGATATTAAAACAAGAATTAATAAGTGGGATGGCATTAAACTAAAATGTTTCTGCACATCAAAGGAAATGATCAAGAGTTTAAAGAGAAAATCTACGGAATGGGAGAGGATCTTTGCTAGCTATCTCTCTGATAAAGGACTAATATCTAGAATATACAAAAAACTTAAAAGACTTTACACTAAAAAAACAAATATCACAATCAAGAAATAGGCAACTTAATTGAATTGACACTTTACTAAAGAAGAGATACAAATTGCCAATAGGTACATGAAAAAATGTTCAGCATCATTAGCAATCAGGGAGATGCAAATCAAAACTACACTGAAATTTCATCTAACCCCAATCAAAATGGCAATCATCAAGAAGTCAAATAATAATAAATGTTGGTGAGGATGTAGGGAAATAGGAACGCTTCTACACTGTTGGTCGGATTACAAACTAGTTCTGCCGCTATGGAAACCAGTGTGGAGATTCCTAAAAAGGCTGGGAATGGATCCACTATATGATCTGGCTATACCACTCCTGGGTACCTTTCCAAAGGGGCTAAAATCAGAGAACTACAGTAATATATGCATACCCATGTTGATAGCAGCACAATTCAAATTCCAAATTATGGAACCAACCTAAGTGTCCATCAACAGATAAATGGATTATAAAATTATGGGAAATACACACAATGGAATTGTACTCAGCAATAAAGAAGAACAAAATTATGTCATTTGCAAGAAAATGGAAGGACCTGAAGAACATTATGTTAAGTGAGATTAGTCAGTCACAGAAAGTGAAGGGACATATATATGTTTTCTCTAATATGTGCAAGTGAGGGAGTACAGAGATACCAGATGGACTCCAGATAATGGAGGAGAAACCTCAGTGGAGCCATGGAGGTGGACTAAGGGAAGGGGAGG
>PVJS01055849.1:0-12532 GCA_004027185.1 Glis glis
AAAAAAAAAAAAAAAAAAAAAAAAAAAAAAGCTGGGTGTGGTAGTGCACGCTAGTAATCCCAGTACTTGGGAGGCTGAGACAGGAGGATCACAGGTTCACCGCCAACCTCAGCTACTTAGTGAGGTCCTCTGCAACTTAGTGAGACCCTGTTTCAAAATAAAAAATAAAAATAGGGCTAGGGGTGTAGCTCGGAGGTGGAATGCCCCTGGGTTCAATCCCTAGTACCACAAAGAAAAAAAAAGAATAATGCACTATCATAGATTCCCAAACTTACTGACTCACTGTCCCCTTTACCAAAAAAGAAAAAATTACTCAGCACCCTCTGGGCATGTCCACTGCCCCCTTATTTTTATTCAGTGCTCTGTTACTACCATGCCCCTGGATCTTTCCAGCGGCACCCCCCCCCCCCACCTGGGGCCAGTATCACAGACTTTGGGAATCTATGCACTAGCCAATCTCAGGATAACTTTCTACTCGTGTGCCTAATTTTTTTTATGCTGACAGAATAAAACTGTCCAAACAATAGCGATTCACCCTCACTGGAAGAGATACATGTTCTGGACATGGACTTGCTTTCTCTGCTGGGAGTGCATTAGCAAGCACATGCCCCGTGGACCTTACCATCATGGCATTGCACATGGCACAGGGTCTGGTCAAGGAACTCACTCTACAGCAAAGGAAGTGAAGCCAAGGGCTCGTCATCATGGAATTAGCTGGTCTTACCATATACACCATCACCCAGAGGCAACTGGCCTGCTGAAAGCTGAAATGGCTTACGCCCATCTCAGTTACCGTGTCAGCTGGGAGACAACATCCTGAAAGGAAGAGGTTCTGTTTGACAGGATGCAGTATGTGCTTTGAATCAGACACCAATATATAGTTTATGTCATCAGAGATTTTCTTTTACTTCAATAAACTGTTTCACATATGACTGGACAATTTTATTAAATGTATCCTGTGAACTAAGTCAATCCATTAATGTCTTTAGCTGCGTTAGAAGCATCCACAATACATGAAGGCATGGCACCTGCAATTCACAACATAATGCTATTAACACCACACACATGCCAAAATGATTGTTAAACCAAGCAAACAGAAAATGAAATGTTCCTTAGTTCACTGTTAATAATCCACTACTGTTGGAAAATATTCTTGTAGCAGTACAAAGTACAAAAATCTATTCAATAGTGACTTTTTTGGTAGGTACAGTCATGTGAAATATCATTTCTAAGTACTACAAATGCATACTTAGAGAACCAAGATGAGAAGAGGAGCAGCATGGGACTTTTTTAGCAGCAAATAGCAAGGGATGCTATTGCAACTTCTGTTTCCACTGAATAAGTCAGAAGATATAACTTTGTTACCATTTAAGGGCTTGTCTGTCCCAATGAGATAAAGAACATGACATTCATTTAATTTTTACTTATGGGATTACCATTTACAAACTATTAATTCAACACATGTCCACTGTTAAAATATTTAGGCGGGCTTGGTGGTTCACGCCTGTAATCCCAGTACTTGGGAGGCTGAGACAGGAGGACTGCAGGTTTGCTGCCAGCCTCAGCAACCTCGTGAGGCTCTCCGAAATTTAGATTCTGTTTCCAAATAATAAATAAAATAGGGCTGGGGGTGTAGCTCAGAGGTAGAATGCCTCTGGGTTCAATCTCCAGTACCACACACACAAAAAAAACCCCACAAAACAACAACAACAAAACAGATTACTTTGGATTAGGGCTAGGGCACGGGAAAGAGTGTGAATCAATGTGTCAGGGGGTAAAATTTTTCAAGGTTCAAAATAAGCAGCAACCAGAGTGTAACCAAAAGCCTGAATGCACGCTCAATTTAATTACTTCAACTAATTATAGCTATTTGGTACAGAGCAATGTGGGGGGATTCAAAGACAGTATGAGGCCAGGTGTGGTGGAGCACACCTGTAATCCCAGTACTTGGGAGGCTGAGATAGGAGGATCACAGGTTCAAGGCCAGCCTCAGCAACTTAGTGAGGCCTATAGCAATTTAGCAAGACCCTGTTTCCAAATAAAAAATAAAATAGGGCTGGGAGTGTAGCTCAGAGGTAAAATGCCCCTGGGTTCAATCCCCAGTACCACACACATGAAACAAACCACCCCAACAAAGAGTATGATGATGTTCTTGAAGACAAAGCTTTTGTTATCTAATGGGGAAGGGAGAAAGGGTACAGAAGATAGAAAACATAAGATAGTAAATCTAGATATCAGAGCTGGAAGAGATATTGTGGATCACTTAATCACCTCATTTTATTTTATTTTTATTTATTTTTTGTGGCACTAGGGATTGAACTCAGGGGCATTTTACCTCCAAGCTACACCCCCAGCCCTATTTTATTTTTATTTGGAAACAGGGTCTCGCTAGGTTGATGAGAGTCTCACTACTTGCTGAGGCTGCCCATGAACCTGTGATCCTCCTGTCAGAGGTTTTAAAATGTAAATGATAACAAAAGTGTGATTAGCAATGAGAGACAATAAATTAAAGAAGAAAGTAATTTATGTGGGTAGAAATATTTTTAATAAAGTGGAATCAAAGAAAACAAGGCATTCTACATAGAAGGAATTAACACTGTCTGTCTCAGAGGCAGCAAAATGAGTATGGTTAGAGAGAAGGGTCCAAAGGGAGAAGACTCAGAGCTAGAAGAGCAAGTGTGTGGGTGGGTGGGTGGGGTACAGGGGATTGAACCCAGGGGCATTTTACCTCCAAACTGTACCTGCGGCCCTTTTTTATTTTGAAACAGGGTCTTGTTAAGTTGCTGAGGGCCTTGCTAAATTACAGAGGCTAGCCTTGAACTTGAGATCCTCTTGCCTCTGCCTCCCAAGTACTGGGATTACAGGTATGTGCCACTACACCCAGCTTGGACTAGATTTCATCTATAGCTGGGCATGTAGGCACACACCTGTAATCCTAGTACTTGAGAGGCTGAGACAGGAAGATTGCAGGTTTGATGTCAGCCTCAGCAATTTAGGGAGACTCTCAACAACTTAGGGAGACCCTGTTTCAAAAATAAAAAATAAATGGGGTTGGGGGTGTGGCTCTGAGGTAGAGTGCTCCTGGGTTCAATCCCCAGTGAGAGAGAGAGAGAGAGAGAGAGAGAGAGAGAGGATAACTAGTCCAATCTGTCTGCCAATGTGAAAATGACAGGCATCAAGCCTGAAAAGGTCAACCAGAACCAGACTGTAGAAGGCCTTGAATAGCAATTTTGAAATCTGATCCTTTATGCCAGTTATGCCAGTGTTTTTCACCCCTCTCACCCTTACGGGGCTTTTCAGACATTTTTCCCTAATTGCCTCCCCATGAAATATTAATGCCACAGATAGACTTTGTAAGCCACAAACCATTGTAAAATCTAAGATCCCCTGCCCCGAATTAATTTTCAACTCATCAGGGGCAGTATCACTTCTGTGGGACATGCATGTTTTACTCTCTAAGCAATGGGTAGCTACTAAGATGTTTAGGGGCCTGAGTTCCATCTCTGTTTTTTTGACTCACCTTCCCTTTTTCTGTTTCCTTCTCACTTTCTTTCTTCTAAGCCTCTAGTCTCCTCTCAACTGCCATAAGCATAACTGAAATATATATATATATGTATTTTTTTTCTTCTTTTTTTTCGGTACTGAGGATTGAACCCAGGGGCATTCTACCTCCAAGCTACACCCCCCGGCCCTATTTTTTATTCTTTATTTTGAAACGGGGTCTCACTAAGTTGCGGAGGACCTCACTAAGTAGCTGAGGCTGGCTGTGAACCTGTGATCCTCCTGTCTCAGCCTCCCAAGTACTGGGATTATAGACGTGCACCACAACGTCCGGCTCCTTAAAGTAGAAATTTAAAAAAATATATAAGAGAAAACAGAAACTCAATCCCAAAACAAGTTCTTTTTTTCCCTCCAATGTTGGTCTGAGGGCTCAGTGAATCTGAACGGAAAAAAAAATCTCCCATCTCTTACATTACTAATGTTTTGATTATAGTAGAGACATTTGTTTTGGGTCAGAAGGGATGACTACTTGTTTTTTAAAATGTTTTTATGGTTCATCAGCCACAACAAAAGTGATT
This sequence comes from Glis glis, assembly GCA_004027185.1. Classification (NCBI taxonomy): domain Eukaryota; kingdom Metazoa; phylum Chordata; class Mammalia; order Rodentia; family Gliridae; genus Glis; species Glis glis. The sequence goes on from PVJS01055849.1 coordinate 4,080, forward strand.
AATAGAAATCTTTGCAAAGATGTTAAATCAGTAAGAAAGAATGAAGTACATAAAAGATATTTCCTGCCGGGCATGGTGGGGCACGCTTGTAATCCTAGTACTTGGGAGGCGGAGACAGGAGGATCCCAGGTTTGTGGCCAGCCTTAGCTACTTAGTGAGGCCCTCCGCAACTTCGTGAGACCCGGTTTCAAAATAAAATATAAAAAATAGGGCCGGGAGTGTAGCTTGGAGGTAGAATGCCCCTGGGTTCAATCCCCGGTACCGCAAAAAAAAAAAATTTCCTGAGAAAAATCTACCCACAGCAAGATTTTGGGTAACTTGGATTAGAACAACTATTAGCATTACTATAATACCTGAAATTAGTAATAAATGCTTATGTAAGGTACTCAAAACCATGTGGTTAAAAAGAAAGATACAATTCTTTTATGAACAGAGGTGTTGAGGTTTCATATGAATATATAAATACACATGCATGATTCTGTACTTTTTGCACATAAAAAATATTGATAGTTTGAGGTAAAAATACAAAAGATAATACTCATTCTTTAGGAAGAAACTTTGTTCTAGTTTAGAGTTGAAGTGCCAACTCATAAAACATGATCAACATCTAAGATTTAGGCAGACTCAGTCTGTGACCTATATCATAAAGATTATTTACAAGGCAACAGTACCATAAATCTAAGTGAGAAGCTAAATTAGTCACTATAACTATCTCAAGTAGTAGATACTCCATTTTTCCAACTGCATGTTAAAAAACATAATTCAGTAGATATCATAACCCAAAAATGATTGAATTCATTTGCTTAGAATTAAGCAAGCCATGACCATCTTGAAACCATGTATATATCTCTTCAGCAGAAATGGCTTTCTGCAGTAAATTTAAAATTAGGCCTACAAATAGCATCAACACATCATTAGAAGCAAAATATATCTCTAAGCTAGAATAAAACTGTCTAGTTTAAGTGGCAAAATTGTAAATATAAAACATATTTGGAAAACCACTGCAGGATACATAAGCAGTACTAGAAAAATCAAGTCCCCAATACATGGTGGAATCAAAAGTACTTTCTTTTGGAAAGATACAGTGATTGGAGAAAGCAATCAAACGTATTTATCAATATTAATTAGCAATCTGTTATGCTTTTGCAGGGAATAAAGTCTGATCACAAAGAAAACAGAAGTATCACTACCTTGATAGAAGTCTGTATTAACAACAACTAATTTTGCAGCAGCTGGGTATCATTGTAGGTTAAACTAAACAACAGAAAAAGATGTACCATGCTAACACTAATCAAAGGAAAGCTGGAGCACCTATACTAATTTTAGACAAAGCAGACTCTTGACCAAGGAAATACCAAGGGGTATTATGCAATGATAAGGGGTCAAACTCTCCAAAAAGGCAAAACAATCCTTAATGTGTAGGCACCTATCAACAGTGTTAAAATTCATGAGGCAAAAATGAATAGAATTGCAAAGAGAAATAGATGAATCCACTATTACACTTGGACACTTCAATACCCCTCTATTAGTAATGGACAGATTCAATACGTTGAAAATCAGTAAGGATATAGCTGAACTGAACAATGCTACCCATCAACTGGGTCTAATTAACATTTATAGAATGTCCATCCAACAATAGCAAAATACACATTCTCCTCAAGCCCACAAGGCATGTTCACCAAGACACATCACATTCTGAGACATGATATAATACCTGAGCACATTTAAAAGAATAGAAATCACAGCCGGGCACAGTGGTGCATGCATGTAATCCCAGTACTTGAAAGGCTGAGATAGGAGGATTGCAGGCCTCAGCAATTTAGTGGGGCCATTTGCAATTTAGTGAGACCCTGTTTCAAAATAAGAAATAAAATAGGGCTGGGGGTATAGCTCAGAGGTAGAATGACCCTGGGTTCAATCCCCAGTGTAACATTAAAAAAAAAAAAAGAATAGAGCTGGGCGTGGTGGCGCATGCTTGTAATCCCAGTACTTGGGAGGCTGAGACAGGAGGATCCAGGTTTTCGGCCAGCCTCAGCTACTTAGTGAGGCCCTCCGCAACTTAGTGAGACCCTGTTTCAAAATAAAGAACAACAACAACAAAAAAAAGAAAATAGGGCTGGGGGTGTAGCTCAGAGGTAGAATGCCCCTAGGTTCAATCCCCAGTACTGCAAAAAAAAAAAAAAAAAGAATAGAAATCTTACAAAGTTTTCTTTTCTTTTCTTTTGGCAGTACTGGGGATTGAACCCAGGGGCATTCTACCTCAGAGATACACACCCAGCCCTATTTTTTATTCTTTATTTTGAAATAGGGTCTAAGTTGTGGATGGCCTCACTAAGTAGCTGAGGCTGGCCGCAAACCCGAATCCTCCTGTCTCAGCCTCCCAAGTACTGGGATTACAAGTGTGTGCCACCACGCCCAGCTATTATACAAAGTTTTCTATCAAACCACTGTGGCATTAAACTAAACATGAATAAGAGAACGACAGATGAAAAATTCCAAAATATTTGGAGAGTAAACATACTTCTAAACCAGGCATAGTGGCACATACTTGTAATTCCAGTCTTGGGAGGCTAAGACAGGAGGATTTCAGGTTCACGGCCAGCCTCAGCAAATTAGCAAGGTCCTCCACAATTTAGGAAAACCCTGTTTCAAAATAAAAGAATAAAATAGTGCTGGGGTGTAGTTCAGAGGTTGAATGGCCCTGGGTTCAATCCCCAGTACCACAAAACACACACACTCATTTTCTCTCTCTCTTTTTTTTTTTTTTTGGTAATTATGATGAGAGTCAAACTGGTGAGACTGTCCTCGAACCTGTAATCCTCCTGTCTCAGCCTTCCAAAAACTGGGATTACAGGGGTACGCCACAGGGGTGCACCACCACGCCCAGCTCACACACTTCTTTTTTTTTGTGGTACTGGGGATTAAACCATTCTACCTCTGAGCTACAACCCTATTTTGTATTCTTTATTTTGAAACAGGTCTCACTAAGTTGCAGAGGGCCTCACTAAGTAGCTAAGGCTGGCTGTGAGGGAATATTTACTAACTCATCCTATGAGGGCAGTATTACTCTACAGCCAGATAAAGATATCATGTCTCATGATTATAAATGCAAAAATTCTTAACAGAATCTTAGCAAATTAAATCCAATAATGTAGCCGGGCGTGGTGGCGCATGCTTGTAATCCTAGAACTTGGGAGGCTGAGACAGGAGGATCTGGGTTCGCGGCCAGCCTCAGCTACTTAGTGAGGCCTTCCGCAACTTTGTGAGAACCGGTTTCAAAATAAAGTATAAAAAATAGAGCCGGGGGTGTAGCTCAGAGGTAGAATGCCCCTGGGTTCAATCCCTGGTACTGCAAAAAAAAAAAAAATCCAATAATGTATACAAAATTTTTATACAATGACCAAAAGAATTTATTCCAAATACGCAAAGCGTACTCAAAATTTGAAAATTAATGTAATCCATCACATCAACAGGCTAAAAATTATATGATCATATCAATAAATACAGAAATAGAATCTGACAAAATCCACATATTCATGATAAAAACTCTCAGCAAACTAGTAATAAAGGGGATTCCTCAACTTGACAATGTTTATAAAAATCCTATAAGTAACATCATACTTTTCTTTTTAGTAGTGGGGATTGAGTCAGGGTGTTCTATCTTGGAGCTACACCCCCAGCCCTTTAAATTTTTTTTATTTTGAAACAGGGTCTAAGTTGCTGAGGGTCTCACAAAGTTGCTGAGGCTGGCCTCAAACCTGTGATCCTCCTGTCTCAGTCTCCAAAGTATTGGGAGTACAGGTGTGGGCTGCCATGCCCAATTCATCATAGTTAATGATGAGAAACTGGATGCTTTGCTTCTAAGACTAGGAACAAGACATGGATGTCCTCTCATCACTCATATTTCAGCACTGGATTGGAAGTCTTAATTAATGTAATAAAAACAAAAGATACATAGATTGGGAAGGAAGAAAAAAAGGTCTTTGTTTGCAGATGACATGACTGTCTATGTAAAAAATCCCAAAGAATCCCAAAATGGTCCAAATACAAACTTAGTTCCAGAATCCTGAGACTAAGTTTATTATACATACAAAAGTCAAGTGCCTTCCTATAAACCAACAATGAACACCTGCAATGTGCAGTTAAAAACAATACCATTTCCATTAATACCAAAGAATTAGACACATGTAAAAATATAATATATATACAGGATCTATATGAGGAAAACTATGGAACGCCAATGAAAAATATCAAAGAAGACTAAATTAAAAGGGGAGATAGTTCACGTTCACGGATAGGAAGACTCAATATTGTTAACATGCCAATTCTCCCCAACTTGACCCAGAGATTCAATGCAATCACAACCTCCCAGCAAAGTTATTTTTTGGTTACAAATAAACTGATGATTCTCTTTTTCTTTTTGGTACTGGGAATTGAACCCAGGGGCATTCTAACTCTGACTACACCCCCAGTTCTTTTTATTTTTTATTTTGAAACAGGGTCTTACTAAGTTGCTGAGGCTGGCCTTGAACCTGTGATCCTCCTGTCTCAGCCTCCCAACTATTGGGATTACAGGTGTGCGCCACCACACCTGGCTCAAATAAACTGATTCTAAACTGAAGACTTGATATTGTTAAGACTCAATATTGTTAAGTAGGTCAACTTGACCTACTGATTCAATGCAATCCCAATCAAACTTCCAGCAAGTAATTTTTTGGTTACAAATAAACTGATTATAGAGTATAGAGAGGTAAAAGACCCAGAATTACTAACACTGTACTGAAGAAGAGTCAAAGAACTCATACTTCTCAATTTAAAGACTTACTACACAATTTTTAAGACAGCATGTTATTGACAAAAGAACAGATAAATTATGGGGGAGAATAAAGAGCCTACACATACACCCACACAAATACAGTCAACTGATTTCTTTCTCTCCTTTTCTTTCTTTCTTTTTTTCTTTCTCTTTCCTTCCTTCCTTCCTTCCTTCCTTCCTTCCTTCCTTCCTTCCTTCCTTCCTTCCTTCTCTCTCTCTCTCTCTCTCTTTCTTTCTTTCTTTCTTGTACTGGGGATTAAACCCTGGGCCTCACAAATGGTAAGTAGGCACTCTACCACTGAGCTACATCTCTAGCTTTTTTTATTTTGAGACAGTGTCTTGCTAAGTTGCTGAGGTTAGCTTCAAACTTGTCATCCCCTGCCTCAGCTTCTAAAGTAGTTGGGCCTACAGGTGAGCGCCACTTAACTGATTTTTAACAAAGGAGTAAAGGCAATTCAATGGAGGAAGAAGAGTATGTTCTATAAGTGGTGCTGGACCAAGTGGTTGTCCATATGTATAAAAATGAATCTAGACACACAATTTACAGCCTTTACAAAATTAACTCAAAATGGATCTTAGAGCTAAATAAAAAAAAACCCCACAAAACTTTAGTCAGGCATGGTGGTGCAAGCCTGTAATTCCAGTACTTGGGAAGCTGATACAGAAAGATTGCAGGTTTGAGGCCAGCGCGTAGTAACTTAGTGAGACTCTGTTCCAAAATAAAAAGGGCTGGGAGTATATCCCAGTGGTAGAACACCCCAGGGTTCAATACTCAGTAACACACACACACACACACACACACACACACACAGAGCAACCCCCAAACAAACACACAATCAAAACCCCGCAAAATTTACTTACCTCTAGAAGATAACAGGAGAAAATTTAGGTAACCATGGGTTTGATAATGAGTTTTCAGATATGACCATCAAAAGCATGATTCATGAAAGAAAAAATTAGTAAGTTGGACTTTATTTAAAACTTCTTTTCTTTTCTGCCAGGCGTGGTAGCGCATGCTTGTAATCCTAGTACTTGGGAGGTGGAGACAGGAGGATCACAGGTTCACGGCCAGTCTCAGCTACTTAGTGAGGCCCTCCACAATTTAATGAGACCCTGTTTCAAAATAAAAGAATAAAAAATAGGGCTGGGGATGGAGCTCGGAGGTAGAATGCCCCTGGGTTCAATCCCCAGTACCGCAAAAAAAAAAAAAAAAAAATATATATATATATATATATATATATATAACTTCTTTTCTGTGAAAGACACTGTCAAAGGAACAAAGAGACAAGCTACACAAAGGGAGAAAATCTTTGTAAACGCATGCATAAAAACTTGTATCTAAAATATATGAGGCGTTAGGTGTGGTGGCACATGCCTGTAATCCCAGTACTTGGAGGCTGAGACAGGAGGAACACAGGTTTTCTGGAAAGACCCTGTTTCAAAAAAAAAAAAAAGAACCTGGGGTATATCTCGGAGGTAGACTGCCTCTGGGTTCAACCCCAGCCCCCCTCCTATACACACAAATTACAAATTAAGAAAAATATGAAGAGCCGGGTGTGGTGGCACACGCTTGTAATCCCAGTACTTGGGAGGCTGAGATGGGAGGATCGCAGGTTCACGGCCAGCCTCAGCTACTTAGTGAGGCCGTCCGCAACTTAGTGAGACCCTGTTTCAAAATAAAGAATAAAAAATAGGGCTGGGGGTGTAGCTTGGAGGAATGCCCCAGGTTCTATCTCCAGTATCGCAAAAAAAAAAAAAGAACTCTTAGAACTAAACAATATGGTAAAAAAAAGTTAAAAAATGGACAAAGCATTTGAGTGGACACCTTACTAAATAAGATATACAGATGACAAATAACCATATGAAAAATTACTCAACATCAGATGTCATTATGGAATTTGAAAATTAACAATGAAATACTACTATACCCATATTAGAATGGCCCAAATCCAAAAAAACCAACACTACCAAATGTGGGTGAGGAGAAGAACAACAGGAATATTTATTCATTGCTGGTGGCAATGCAAAATGATAAACCACTTTGAGAGACAGTCTGGCAGTTTCTTACAAAACTAGGCATAGCCTTAGCTTATAAGCCAGCAATCATACTCCTATATATTAACCCAATTGAGCTGAAAACTTAGTCCACACAAAAACCTTCACACAAAAGTTTATGGCAGCTTTATTCAGTCACCAAAACTTGGAAGCAACCAAGACTTCTTTCATGGGTGACTGGATAAACACACGATGGTTTATCTTTACAATGGAGTATTACTCAGCAATAAAAAATGAGCCATTAAGTTATGAAAAGATATAAAGGAACTTTAAAGCATATTGCTAAGTGAAATAAACTAATCTGAAAAGTCTACATACTCTATAATTCCAACTATATGACATTTTATTTTATTTTATTTATTTATTTTGTGTGGTACCGGGGATTGAACCCAGGGGTATTCTATCTCTGCGCTACACCCCCAGCACTATTTTTTATACTTTATTTTGAAACCGGGTCTCATGAAGTTGCAGAGGGCCTCACTAAGGAGAGGGAGGGAGAGAGAGAGGGAGAGAAAGAGAGAGAGAGAGAGCTGAGGCTGGCCGCGAACCCAGGTCCTCCGGTCTCCGCCTCCCAAAGTACTGGGATTACAAGCGTGCGCCACCACGCCGGCTATATGACATTTTAGAAAAGGCAAAACTAGAGAGATAGTAGATATCTCAGGGACTCAGGTAGGGAGGGATGAATAGGTGAAGCATAGTGGATTTTTAGGGTGGTGGCATTATTCTGTACGAAACTGTAATGGTAGACACATCAGCATGCATTTGTCAAAACCTGCTACACACACCGGGCGTGGTGGCGCACGCTTGAAATCCCAATACTTTGGGAGGCGGAGACCGGAGGATCCGGGTTCGCGGCCAGCCTCAGCTCGCGCATGCGCGCACGCGTGTGTGTACGCAAGCGTTCTCTCTCCTTTCCTCCCTCCCTTTCTCTCTCTCTGTCTCTCTCTCTTTCTCCTTAGTGAGGCCCTCCGCAACTTCGTGAGACCCGGTTTCAAAATAAAGTAGAAAAAATAGGGCCGGGGGCGTAGCGCGGAGGTAGAATGCCCCTGCGTTCAACCCCCCGGTACCGCAAAAACAAAACAAAACAAAACAAAACAAAACAAACCCCTACTACACAAAGACCGAAACTTTAATGTAAACCAGGGACTATAGTTAATAATAATGTATTAATATTGGTTCATTAACTGCAACAAATGTGTCACATTAATGCAGTACGTTGATAACAGGTGAAACTGTGGGAAAGGATGAAGGTACTACGGGATGGGTATACAGAACTCCATGTAGTATCTGCTCAATTATTCTTTAAGTCAAAGCCTACACTAAAAAATTAAGTCTAAGTCGGGCGTGGTGGCGCACGCTTATAATCCCAGTACTTGGGAGACTGAGACAGGAGGATCGCAGGTTTGCAGCCAACCTCAGCTACTTAGTGAGGCCTCCGCAACTTAGTGAGCCCCTGTTTCAAAATAAAGAATAAAAAATAGGGCTGGGGTGTAGCTCGGAGGTAGAATGCTCCTGGGTTCAATCCCCAGTACCGCAAAATAAATAAATAAATAAATAAATAAATAAATAAATAAATAAAATT